>CAEGAE010018913.1:0-33491 GCA_903067095.1 Girardinus metallicus | reverse complement strand
GCTCTGAAAATACCAAAAAGAGATTTTCCAAAGGGCTGATGGTGTCACATTGGTTAGCAATGTTATCTCAAGGGTTCTCTCCGGGTACTCCAGCTTCCTCCCACAGTCCAAAAACATGACTGTTAAGTTAATTGGTTTCTCTAAATTGTCCCAGGTGCGAGTGTGTGTGTGTGTGCATGGTTGTTTGTCCTGCCCGTCTCTATGTTGCCCTGCGACAGACTGACACCCTGAACGTTAGCTGGAGATAGGCACTAGCAACCCTCCCGACCCCACTAAGGGACAAGGGTTTTAAAAATGGATGGATGGATGCTAATTTCCTGACACAAATGCTTTAACCTATCACCCATACAGCGATATTCAAGTTGTGAAGGTGAAGGCAAACATGGCTGTACTGCCATAAAAACAAACAAGCTGGTTTACGGTCTAGACTGGACTAAATCTGACAGAATTCGAGGGGGGGGGTTATGAAACATATTTTGGTGGCAAGCATTTTTAAAAGACAGATTTACTTTTAAAAATATTAAAGATTCTTAGTTTTGCACATAATGTTTGTATTCAAAAAGAAAACATGAGGGGAAAAACATTTCAACATCTTGTGAAACTAATGTTAATCAAACCACAACAGTTTGTGTATTCAAGTATTTTTATTTGCATTTGGAAGTCGATTTCAGACAGTTTTTGTTAGCTAAATTAGTTTACATTTATATCCATTTTGTATTTTCTTTGACACATTAAACCATGTGTGGGTTTGTATCTTATACATGAATATTTTTTTAATGTAGTCACTTTGTAAAGGAAATAAAAATGTATATTAAAAAAAATCCACTCCCCTCACCCTACAAATAGAGAAAATGCTGAAAATGTGGAATATTGTCCATCACTTAAAGTATTTAATGTATATCGTGATAAACAAAATTGGAAGGACGACAGACTTTTCTGCTTTAATCCTTTCTTGTAGCAGGAAGGTGAAAAAAAAAATTCACATCTGCAGCTCTACGACTCAACTAGTCAAAAGTGTAGGCCTGTTAAAACTGGGGTTAACAGAGATGTTCAAGGAAAGGACTATAGTCGTGTCTCCATACTACAGACAGTGAAGGCCAAGAGTCTGACACCATGAAGACAACTGAATGACAGTGCACCTATGGTTCTAGACTATACACCCAAATGCACTGCAGAATTTTTATATTTTCACTTTAAGGATAATGCACACCAAAGATGTCCAAAATAAAATAAATTCCTCCATTACTTCCCACCTTGGGACATATGTTTGACCAGTGATCCTTTTCAAACCAGGAGAGTCTCAGGGGTGCTGACGGTCCTGAAAGAAACATAAACCCAGGTACCACAATATCCCACCTTGGGTAGCTCTTCTTCTACACCAAGTTGCTAGTTCTTCTGTGGTCGTATTCTAGAACCATTTAAGGTAAAACGTTTTCAGTATCAACAAGATTAATTTGAGATTAAAGAGTATATAGGTATGACCCACAATGTCAACATTATAAAGACAACGCCAAAAGAGACGCATTTTACGATATAATTGATTTTATTCTATTAAACCAAGTTTCTTTTGGTAGATTATGCCACTTGCTGGCACAAATAAGGAAGTGCATTTGGCTAAAATCCACAATCAAGTTGTTCGGTTTCAGCAGACTTCAGCACGATACCCAATCTGTGTTATAGGAGTAATTTAATGTATAACCTTAAAGCACTCCTGATGTGCTTCGGATAAAACAGTCAGTCAAAAATAGCTATAATCCATATTATCAATGTTTCACAGGTTCTCAGATTTATTCCACAGCCAGGATTTACAAAGCTTTTTCACCTAAAAACTGAAAACTGCATACAGTAAAAATTTTACACCTGGTGCCAGAGTCCGTGAAAACACAGCTGTACAAAAGTAAAGATTCTGCATCACATCAGAAAACAAGATGAAATATTTGCCAAAAAGGTGCTTTA
Organism: Girardinus metallicus; assembly: GCA_903067095.1. NCBI lineage: Eukaryota > Metazoa > Chordata > Actinopteri > Cyprinodontiformes > Poeciliidae > Girardinus > Girardinus metallicus. The sequence goes on along the minus strand of CAEGAE010018913.1, from coordinate 31,535 downwards.
CTTCCAGATTAATACAAGGCAGAGAAGAGAAATTAAGCCTTTTAACAAAAAAGCCAATTCACATAAGACTACCTATACAATTTTATGCTAAGCATGAAGATAACTGAGATCAGATGTACCGGTGTGACACAGAGCACTCAAAGTCAGGAGGTACGAAACCCAGTTACTTGCTCCTCAGAGAATTAAATTGACCAAGTATGCGTGACAAGCTGCACAGCAAAAAAAAACACCTTCCAGAGTGCACACACAGTCATGCACAACCCGTCCTTGAAAACTAAAACCCACAAGTAACAGTTCAAAATATCTGTTAAAACCACAGATGTGACTTGCTTACCCACACAGTAAGTGTACAGAGGCAAATGCTGCAGTTTACAATCCTGCATGGAAAAAAGGCCGAAATTCTGTGACTAGAAAATTAAAGCACCGATGGTGTTTGGCTGCTGGAGCAAAGAGCTTTAAATGAAAGTCACATTATTTGTACACCCCATAAACATCCGCTTGTATTTTCATGTAGATTACATTTTATTTTCAAGCAGCATGAATTTAATAATTTCATGTCTGCAACTTTAATTACTTTTACTTGGTAGCCAATGTGTTGTATTACCTTGTTCTATCTGCAAGATAATCAACACAGAATGTACTTAACTGATCTTAAAACTTCCCATTTCAAGCAAATCGACCATAAACTCAAACTATCCAAGTAAGTTGTTTTTTTTTTTTGTAACCCTTTATGTGCTGAAAACAGAGAGAAGCACAGAAATGCTTCTAAAGACCAACATTATCTTTGAGAACCAATTCTAAATAAAAACAAAAGCCTCCTATATTAGGAACAAAAACATTAACATTATTTCAGTATCTTGCGGAGCCATTCTGTGGGCCATCACCACACCCAAAAGGCCAGTCCCAGTTTTTCTTTAAAAAAAAAAACCTTCTGTTAGGAGAAAACTGTAGACTCAACAGGTCTATCAACAAAATGTCAAAAGCAAATCTACAATCCTTTAACACCTTTTACAGCAGATCGTTCCATAAACTAACTGTATTTAGAGATTTTTTTGTTTAAGGTAAAGAACTTATGCCTGTCCCAATCCAAAACCATTTTGACTGTGTTTGGGGGAGGGAATATGTCATGTTTTAAATCTATTGTTTTATTATGCCAACAAAAACTGCAAGGCACAAAAGCCCATGAGCATGAGATGTTGCATCTGTGGAAGCTGTTGTAATTCACTGAGTGTTTTCAAGGGCAATGCGTTACTGGCCTGCAGTGACGATGCAGAGGGAGGGCCACCCTGTGGCCAACAGACTAAATCTTGTGCAACATCCAGACAAGCCATACTACACTAGAGGAGGAGGCCATGTTATGAAAAGAAAAGGGGACGGGTGACCATTTAGGAAGGACAAAAGTCGTAAAATTGCTTCTCTTTTCAGCCAGTTCCTGCATAACCTGGTTCTGACAGCGACACACAATGCCATCCAGAGAAAAGTGATGTGTGGCCTCCCAGTCCTGCATTTTAGTCCCTGTCAGCAGCCTTTATTTAGAAAGGCTAACTTAGTCGCAATACACAGAGACAGTGACTCTTATCTCATGTTCTCAGCAGTAAAAGGGTTGCTGAAGCTGGAATGGTTGCAGGAATAGAGGGGGAGAAAACGGCTAAAAACAGCAGATATTCATCACATGTTGAGACTTCGTCTGCAGCAACTTAATTAAAACTAAGAGCTCTTGTGCTCTCACAAACGCTACTTTAAAACCGTAAGTAACAGACACTATATAACATTTCACAACCATGCAGTTGCTTCCAAAGATGATTTCAATATTAAGAGGCTATATTTTATATACCTGGCTTTAAAATGTGCTCAAAAATGGTGCATCTTAGCACTTTCAGGTCAGCATTTTTTCCCAGTCAAAAGTACTTTGTCTTAAAAAGGTAAAGTTTTAGGGAAGAAACTACAAAACCTTTAGACCATAAAAAAAACCTAACCAAATCCCTACAGAGAGATTCTGTACTTTAGTAACCTACTAGTAAATTTTCAGAGCAATATGCAAAAAAACTAATGTACTGAAATATCATGTTAGACTCCAAGACAGAGGGGTAAAACCACTACTGCTAAAGTTAGTGATTGAGACCAAGTGCAGTGGTAAAAAGTGATTAGCCACTATATATCTACTATAGCCAAAATTAATGACATTAATTACTGACCAGCTCACTGCCAATATAACTCAGTGCTGCCATACCAAGGACATGACTGATTTTATTTCCTTCCTGTCTCACTATAAGTGCTTCCAGTGTTGGAAACTACACAACACAGGTTTTTTCCACTGATTTCTATGCATAATTCCCAAAATTTTCTTTAAATAGGTCCAAAAATGGCCTGCAATTGTTTGAGGCCAGAATGTAATTGTATTGAACCCCTGATCTGACTTTGAGGACCCAAACAAAAATATGTAGGATATAGAAAGACGGTGAATTCAGAATCGGGGAAGCATCATTGTATTCGGATTTCCCAAACTAGTCATTTTTCCTGAACTCAAGTCCTTGCTGGTGAGAATCCCAACTTATTTGCATTCTGAATAAAAACCTGATGCATGAAAGGGTCTGTAAAATCTGAGGTCCCCTCAGTCATTCCAGTCAAAATTTACTGCATCACCACCTGATCTGTTTTGGATGCCTTTAGTTATCTGCTGTTCCTCTGCAATTGATAATGGAGACTCGTCGGAATCAGCAGCGATAGGAACCCAGTCCAAAAGGAACATTGTGACTTTCGTGGGTATAAAGTTGCCATGTCAAGCAATTAATTGTATGCGTTTCAGTCTTGCTTGTATATTTACTGCCTCACGCTTCTTTTCCCCTCCAGCTTATTTTTATGGCCAAAAAAAAAAAAAAAAAAAAAAAAAAAAATGAAAAAAAATTTGAATAAATCAAAACTACCGAGTTGGAGTACAGGGGACTCAGACCAACTCGTAAATATCTTACTTTCCTTTAACATTCTCGCCAACATGTTGCTCAAAAAAAAAAATTTCTCAAGAGTTTAACAAAAAAAAAATGCTTTAGAATGTTGTACGGTGCAAATAGTGACATGGTCCATTGAAATTCAGGTTAAAATATTTCTCCTTTATTAGGCTTCTGTTCATCAATGGTACATTTGCACCATTACCTGCAGCAAAATATATACCCTTTCAAAATGATGCAACTCAGCAGTTTCTCAAACTTAGACAATTGACCTCAATATTTAAATGTTAAATGTTAGCGTAAATGTTTTACATTAAAGGCAAATCTGGACAAAATAATTTTTTTGGGGGGGGGGGCACTTCTACTTTAAAAGGCTTTAGCTGTTTCTCCAAGTAGCTAAATTAGCATTTCTGCTTGGCTCAAACTAAAGCAAGGTTAATACCTAGTAAAGTTCAAGGCATGGGGGCATTACAGTGTGTACATCCATAATATTGTACAAGACAGTTTGGAAAGCAGTACTTGTTAATTGTGATTTTTTTTTTTTTTTTTAGCCATCCTGAACAGTTTTTATGCCAAAAAGCTAAAGCTACCCGTTTGGAGAGTCAGTGCAGCGGATGTCCAAAACTAGAAAAGACTCGATATCACAATTAAATGTTCTGTAATCATGTATCCAAACGTTTTTACTTGAGAGGAGATAAAGTCGTTCCTTGTGAAGAACAGACGACTGTTGTCAGAGATTAGAGCTTGAATCAAAATTAGAATAAATATTTTTGTAAGCGACTCAACAAAATAGCAACGGCATGATTTGTTTGTAGATTAAACTTGAAATGTTAGTAAACCAGTCAAGCAAACAGGAAGCGAAATTGTAGAGGAGACTGCAGTACCGTGACAAGACGTATTTGAATTATGCATAGAGCGGGCTCCAATTCTGAGCTGTATTTGAAAAAAAAAAAAAAAAAATGAATACAATTTTGAGTCTGGCGTCTGAAAAACCAAGAGAGTGGAGGCGCCATGTTTAATTAATGCATTGCAGCTGTGCTACTGCGACTAAGCTAGTAGTTACCGTTAACTCGAAAAAGAGCCAATAACGCAAAGAAAAAAACAAAACAAAAACTTTTAGCATTCTGTTTGTTTAAAAACAAAACATTAAAAAAAAAAAAACTCTACTCATAACGCTCCAGGAGCGAATTATATTTATAAGTGGCGTTATTACTGAAAGTATGACGAGCATTAGCAGGACCGTTATCAAAAGCAACAACTCATGTCGTTTCTGGTTCAAGTTCAAATTGTGTTCGTTTTGTCATACGCGAGTTTTAAGTTAGCCACCTTTTTTTTTTTTTAGGAGCAACTCGTTTTTCGAGTATAACAATAAGGCCAATGCAACACCTTATGATAGGCAGACACAAACTGCTAGCTGCCCTGCTAGCCAGCAAACCCCCCCCCCCCTTCCATTTAAACAGTCTTAACACGAACAGCCCCACCGCCACAGTGACCGTTTCAACTCCACTGTTGCTACGTGTCTTACCTCGAGGTGTTGAAGCGGCGCCGCGGGTATTTAATGAAGTCCCTGCAGACGAATGTTTGGTCGCAGTCTTCGCTAAGCATATGGGGGCGGTGGCGGGAACGCGCACGTCCTAAATAAACTGATCAGGGCGTTAGCCAATCAGCAGCCATGCAGAGGGTCCACGGCTAGTTTATTCATAACTAGAAGATGAGCTGCAGCTGCAGGCTCTGTAGAGAACGCGTCTCTTTTTCAGAAGCCGCTTCGTTTGGGACAGTAAAAAAACAAACAAACAAAAGAAAAATAATAAAAAGGACAACTTTGTCGGCTAACAATTCAACGTAGAAAAGTAAAATAAAAATAAAACATGCAAAAAAATACAACTGAATCAGTTTTCCATATTGTTTTTAGCTTGTGTGGAATACATACAGACATAACTAGAGATCAATCCGTGTAATACATTTAATTTTTTTAACACATTGAGTGAGAAAATGTAACTTCAACAATCTAAGATTATATGAACACAGTTGAACAGATCGTTTAACTCTGAAATTGCAGATCGCTCTATACTGCCCATCTGTGGACATCCTGTAAAAACGACCTACTAGCAGCAGAAGTTGCACAGTGGTGCCATGGAAAATCTGTCAAGAGGGTAGAGTGTCTGTTAGATGTTTGTTGTGAACTTAAACATCTGCATGGTGCTGTAAGCAGTATTACTACGGCACTTACGAATAATAAAAAGAGTCGTTCCACCTACTAGTCCATGCTTGCTAGGCTTTTTATTTTACACGTCTACACATTTAAATCACGCCTTTATATATTTTTGGTGTCAGTTTTCACATTTAGTTTTAAAAATTAATACATCATTATAAATAAAACTAATATGATCACGTGTAAGCATTTGACACATAAATAAGAAGAAATGGGTTGGTTTGCAGTAGCACATCACTAGCTTTTTTTTTTTTTTTTTTTTTGGTATTTTGCTTAAGTTTACTTCAAGTTTTATGACCAACAGCGGAACACCCACTAATAATAATTTTTAGCTGCCTGATGTGTATCACTATGAATTACTTTGATCCACTGGCCTACAATTGTACAACTGCAAGTATAAACTCCAAGCAATGCAGATATTCTTAATATATTACATTGGGAATACATTCTTGGAAGTAGCCTCTCTCCAGTGACTCCCCCCCACCCCCCTTCCACAAATAGACTTGACTTGTGCAGTCACACCTGCACAGAAATTCAGAAAGCATATACACAATGTGCCTGTGAAAGCAAGAACTTCATCCAGCAACTCCAAGTGGCACAAAATGCAGGCTGCAGAGTGTAACCTACATAGATTTGTTCATGTCAAGAGTTACACATGATATATCTATTTTTAATAAGTTAGTGTTTGAAAATAGAGTATAAAAACAAAGAGTTTATTTCGAGAGGGTTGTTTTGCACCTAATAAAGGCCTCTAGGAGATAAACTATGTTTTAAATTAGCCTGTTGTAGTGGCCGTTTTCCAAAATTACTCTTCCCCATGTTTCACCACTCCACACAATAGAAAAAAAACGTTACCATAAATCCCTCATTGATTACCCGAAAGCTCTCCAGTTCATAGTTGAAAATCAGCCGTCACATGAATGCATCACAGTGACTTTCCCCCCCCCCCATCCCCGTCACGTCTGCATGCAATAAGATGATCTGCTCTGCACACCAAAAAGGACCAACCGAAACAGACTATTCCAATGGGTTGATTTCAAAATGCTTGAAGCGAATGAGCAAATGTGCAGAAAAAGATCTTACCGTTTCTATAAACGAAAGTTAGGGGCGTCCTTGGGGCAAACAATCTCTGAATGAAACACCTGGTCAAATGATGTGGATTCCGCGCTCTCTTTTTCTCTCTCTCTTTTTTTTAGTTCAAACTTGGAAACATAACAAAAAAAAGCCAACACAAACAAGATAAAATGAGAAAAATAAAATGTTTTATTAAATCAAAAAAAATAAAAATAAACAGGAATGATATCGTTTCAGCAAATGCACGAAACAAACAAAAAGGTAAAAGGGAGGAGGAGGAAGGGAGAGGGGGGAAGATAAAAAAAAAAAAACCCAAAGCCAACAGAAGAAAGAAAAAGGAATCAAATAATGAAACAAAAAAAAGAGCCCGGCTTTCTGCCCCGTGTCTCGCTCTTTACAGGTGCGCCACACAAATACGCCACATCACTGGAGTGGAAAGCGACGCGGAAGAGGAGGCTGTCTTTAAAAGAAGCTAGTCCTGCCGGGGAATATATGCGGGCCGCATCACAGCGCGCCTATATACCTCTCCGCACTCGCCGTTTCATCCCATTCAACCTACTCACGAACATGCGTCGGACGCGGAGGTATACCCGGAGTGGCTCCCCGTCTGCTGCTCGTTGCGTGCGGCGGCTCTTAAACGCCATTGGCTCTTAGCGCCGCGCATCGCTCCCGGATCACAAGCTGCAATTCGTCCCCGAGACAGTCACTCACAGAGACAGCGCGTTTATTCCTCGTCCTCTTTTCTTTCTTCTCCCTTTATATGGCATTTGAAGTCAAACACCGTTCCACTGAAGGACGGACAAGCGTCATTCGTTTCACTTTCAGTCCACATTCTGCATTGAAATGACCCGACGGCCATTTAGGATGCGCTACTTTCACGCGTTGCCTTTTATTGTATCATCAGATTAAACACTATTTAAAACAAAAACGTATCTCCATCGCCCTTTCCCCCCCCCCCCCTCTCTCTCTCTCTCTGTCCGTCTTTATCTGGTTCATTCACATAGTTTATCATCAGAGTAAATAACAGCAGGCATCAGAGTGCAATTCTGCAGCAAACCCGTCTACACGCTAATCGAAAGCTGCTGATTTCAGCACCACAGACAGCGCCTCGCTCGCATATAGACCGCCTGCAGGGCTCTTCAGTCAGCACTGAGTACAGTACCGTACAGCGTCCAGCACTCGGGTCAGAAACAAAGATGGGCGTTTACGTTACGAACAGACCGCTAAAAGCTAAAGTTTAAATCACTTGTGAGGCCCATTGTACAACCCGAGTAAAGCAACAGTTAGACTGGGAGAAAAAAAAAAAAAAGTGTTTCTGGGCAGGAACCCGCAAAACTCCTTACATAGAAAATAGCTTTGCCAATTTATTAATTCCAAGGCATCCTAAAACTCAAAAAGATGACAAAACAAATGCCATGCAAATATGGCTGACACACCAATATAAAAACCTGTGCAATCCACACGCCTGCTAAGTCACTGAATTATGAGTCCACCTGTGTGAAATTTAGCTTGGTATGAAGTCAGATGTTCTTTGATAACCCAATAGTTTTGTTTAGGGAATATTACTGACAAACACCATCATTACGTCCAAGGAACACAGAAGAAAGGTAAGAAGACAGCTGTTAAACAAAAGTGATGACAAGTTGCATTAAAATTTGCCACAGGTACAAACACAAGAAGATGCTGTGATCAGGTGAGATCAAAGTTCAACTTTTTGGCCCACAGATAATTACGGGTGGGGGAAACTTAACACTAAATATCATCCCGAATACAGCATCGGCACAGTGAATAGGTGTGGCTCTCTGCAGCACCTCCAAAGTTACCATATAGCTCTTGGCTGCTACTCTAATTAATGCTATCCTTGCCCTGCTTGTCAGTTTAGATCAATGACCTCGATCGGTTTGAAGTTCTGCCATATCTTTTCCATTATGAACAGAACAGTGTTCTCTGAGACTTTCAAAGCTTGAAATGTTTATACTCTCACTCTGTTTTAAACGTCTGAACTTCCTCTCGGCCTGTCTGCTGTGGCTTAATGATCCTGTTTTTCACCAATGTTCTCTAACAAATCTGAGGCCTTCACAGAATATTAAATTCCAATAAATTACCTGGAAGAGGGTGGCTGTGCAGTGACTAAATGGGAAAAAGTTCAAGGTGCATGAATCCTTTTGCAAGGCATTATATTTGTTCCTTGACCTAATGCCAAAACTAACCAAAAGCAGCGAGCCCAAATCCAGACTCACCAAATCACAGCAAATTTAAAAACAGCAAGAAGCACAGCAACCATAAATCAATTCTCATTTATAAATAATTTTGTGCTCCTGATTCAGTGCTTTTGGCAAGACTGTATACTTGATTATACAAGTAATCAAAAAACACAAGACACAAGAACTTAAATGCAAAATTGTTTGTTTTGAGCCATTTTTAATTAAATTTGAAAAATGCAGAGATGCAAATTCCATTTTACCAAGAACTGTGTCCAAACTATTCCAACTGCAGCTGCTAGAAAACAAAGAACTAAGATCTGTGCCGTCTTTGAATGCTATGCTGTATCTGCTAAACTTGAAGCCCGTTCAAGGGAGGTAAATGGCAAATTATTTTATGCAAATCGACATGATACCACATAAGTGTTAGCGTAGATTCTAGTATTCCATAAAGAAAGCAGAGAAGTTGTGATACAGTGTCTGAAAGTGTTGAAAGAAGAATTTGCCTGCAGATCTTCTCGTAGGGTTTGTGCTTGCCTTGGCAGCTTTGCTGACAGGTCTGAACTGAAAAAAGGGGAAAAACAAAGATCTTTTAAAAATGCACATATTGCAAGCAGGTGTTACCAGAAAACATAAATATCCAATCTATGCTACACCTCACATTCACCAAGCACAACCAAAAAAAACGTCTTGTTTGTTTTAAATAAGGCTGCGTAAATAGTGCACCAGCAGTGTGTTTCAGAGCACTTTTGTTGCTCTGAGCATCACTCTTCGTAGTCTGATGTAGGTCCAGCTTTCTGGCTCACAGTAGTTGGTATTAGCATGTGATCATGATGTAAAACCTGGAAATCCTTTTCAGATGTCTGCTTTTAAAAAAAATCTTTTTTTTTTTCTTACCGCTAACATTAAAGAAAGGTAAAGACAAAAGCAATCAGAATCAAGACGTTTACATCCAGTCTAGTTTCTGAATCTCCTTGAAGTTATTGTCACTCACAAATAACAGATCATTAACATTTAGATCTCTTAAGATGAAAGAAGGACCTAAGCCTATTGTCTCATTTTACGGTAATTTGTGAATGTACAGCACGGTGCAAAAGTCTTCTCTCATTTCTTCATGTTGTCACACTCGTTGATGCTGCAGTTACAAACAACCAGCCTATTTGAAACGTTAGACATTTTCCTACCTGCCGCTTGTCAATTTATTGAACATAATCAATGGAAAACAACAAGAATAACCCAGTTTAAAGGACAGGAAGTGTATTTTGGCATAAACAAGTAGATTCTTCAAACAGCTGTCAGTTGAAAACTTTGCAGACACACTATATAAAGAACATATATCTGGAAGAATTTTGTTGGATGATTACATATTTTTCAAAAACATAAGGGAAGTCTGGACAAAAAAAAACCAAAAAAAAACACGAAAAGGCAGACCAAGTATAAAGAGAAATTTCAAAAGATTTTCTGGCAGCACCCTAAAAAACTACTGATTAAGACACTTAAGAAAGCACAAACCTCAATGTATTTTTGGGGGGATTTTATGTGATGGACCAACACCAACAAATAAAAACTGAAAAGCATGGGGTGCATTTGTATTTGGCGCCCTATGCCCCTAAAAAATATCCCAACTAACCTCTAAAGTGACCTAAATAGGGAACAGAGTCAACCTGTGTGTGATTTAACCTCAGAATCCAGCCGTTCTATGAACTTCTTCACTGATTTCTTAGGGATCATCATTTAACAAAGACTAGGGATGCTATTGTACAGATGCTTAAAGTGGGCCAGGTTATTCAAGATAAACTAGATACTAAGCTTTGAGCATTTCCATTGTTAAGCCAATCATCTGAACAAAGAAAGCAAGACAAACCTGCAAACCCATTGTCATCCACCTAAAGCCATCAAGGGGAGTTTTAGTTACAGAAGCAACTATGGAGGAGCTGAAGTTTTCCACAGTAAAATAATTTGTTGAAAGGATAACATTTATTGGCCAGTCGATTTATTGGAACCGATTTCCTTAATTTTGGGAGATCTGGAATAGGCCGATTTCCATCAAACACTAGGCTTGATGGAAAACGTCCATTGCATATCGCCCTGAAAAAATGGAAGTGGCAGGATCATGCTGCTGGAATGGTTTTCTTCAGCAGTAACAGAGAAGCTGGCCAAAGTTGATGGGAAGGTGAATGGAATCAAATACAAGGTAAAATTGGAAGAAAACCAGTTAAAGTCTGCAAACGGTTTGAGACCGACGCTTAGGTGCACCTTCCAGTAAGACAACCCTAAACATACAGCCACAGCTAAAAGGCAATTGTTTATATTAAAGCTTATTCATATGGTAGAATGGCCCAGTCAAAGTACAAACCTCAAGTCAGTTGAGGTCCTCAATTGAGGAACTGTTGCAAGACTTGGAAATTCATGTTCAGAGATGGTCTCCATCCAAAAATACCTGGAACTGCAGCTGAAGATGTCTGTAGAACGTATTGGCTCAGGGAGGCCATACTTCTCAGGTTTTTATTTTCTGAAAACCTTGCGTCATTTTCTTGCAACATGTAAAGTCAAAATAAAATACAGACTTGGATCTCTATTCAGACATTCAGTTACGTGCCTTATCGTTTCTTGTTTAATTTTTAAAGTTAAAGCCTTTCGGTCCCAAGTATTCCTGAGTTACCTCTTAAAGCCTACAATAAATACCCAGACACAGCATCACAGTGTCAGTCTCAGTCGTTCTGGCTTGGGACTGAACAAACAGCCGGCAAGTACTCCTAGAGCAATGGTGTATTAAATGCTATGCTGCTCAGGAGAATTCCCTGCGTGGCAGCCAAGGCAACAATCATTAGCAAATCTTACCAGCTTCCTGCAGCTTTGGTCCAGCACTGTCTTGCTGTCAGGGCCTCGCAGCACGCTCCTGGCCAACCACACCATGCCCAGGGAGCTGTAGGAAATCAGCCGTCTCCGTTGCACCAAGGAGACCAGACATATTAGGCTGCGAGCTGCAGAGCACCCTCTGGGTGAAAGATTAATTAGCGCTGACAAATCACATACTATTGGAAACAAGCCCAATACATCACACAAAGATGGCTCACATGAAGCAAATGAAAGTGATTCAGTGGCTCCAAGAGGCCTGAAGTATTCCTCCAAGTCCTGTTGAATTATAGTTAGCACACTACTGCTTCCCCTTTTGTGAAAAAAAGTATTCAACCAGGAGTGTTTGGCTCAAGAGCATGCAAATGTAATGCATTCGTTCACCTTTTTTTTTTTTTTTTTTTTTTTTTACATACACACAGGCAGCAGCTGTTATCAGTTTGACACCCAGTTTTGCTGCTTGTATGAAATCTAGCTACTATTCTCAGAGGTTCTCAAAATGTAAAATCACGCTGAGCTCCAGTTACCTGAGAAGTGGAAACTCGGAGCTGGGTTTGACGTTAGACCCAAGGTAACAGCGTTCTAGTTAAAAAGTCGGAATTTCAACATGGCGACGCCCATAAACATCGTTTACAATAATTCTGACAACCATATTTTTTTTTAACGTTACGTTTCATAAGCTAGCATCACTTTCCATTTTTTTTTTTTCAGATTAGAGTTCCAGGTGCAACATGTACTACTAATTTTGGACGCACTTTTGCATCTGTGTCTTGTAAAGTAAATATTTTTTTCACCACTTCTTGCTATTGTTAATGCGAGGAGCGGCCATTACGAAGCGCGAGGTCCGCCTTACAAGTGCAAAATGGTAGTCGTTGGAGTTCATTTTTCCGACTGGGAAGAAGAGATTTCCCAGTTCCGTGTACAACTGGAACGCAACATTAGCTCGCCATTTCCTGGTAGCGAGCATACGCTGTCCAAGAGGGTGTGGCCTTAAAGGGACATTACTCGAATAAGCCTTCCAGACACTGAGTATAAGACCAGCAAAAAACAGACTTTTGTTTTTTTTTAAAGTGAATACATTGAGTCCAAGTAACCCACAAACAGGGTGGGTGGGTGATTGAGAACACTCTTTACTATAAAAATAAAATAGTTAACACAGAAAGTACAATGGGACATAATGGAAAAAAAAAATGCAAAAGATGCATATTTGTGAAGCTATTTCCAAATTAGGGCCCCCAAATATTTGAATACACTCCTTGGAGTGTGATATTCCAATATAATTTTTCTTGAAGAAAAATAATAAATAAACAATATTTAAAAAAAATACAATTAATTATTCTCTTAATTAAAAAGACAGATGGAAATGGTAACTTATGGAGCTTTTCTATGTGCTGTATGTGAATAGAATTTCTACAACAGAATGAAACTAGTGATATTCATTATTTTGCTGGAAATAATAGGTTTTATTGTTTTTAATGAGTTACCATTTTCCCCTTTGCATAAATATGGGAAGGACTCACAGTCACAGATGACAAAACACTGAGTTTAATCTACCTAAAGTTCACACAATAAAAGCAGGCATTTGAACAGTGGGTTCCAGCCCAACTTTAAATAAATAAATCTGAGCACTTCACTTTCACAATGAAGCAGAATTTTACTCTGTAAATATAATTTTTTTTTTTTTTTATGTATTTGCTCTTCCACCTCTTTCAACCTCTTCCATTGTGTCAAGTAGTCTTGAGGCCAACTGTATTTTGCAGCCAGAAGAATGAAAACATCTCTTCGAATTGAAAAAGTTGCTGACCTCTTATCTTCAGTTAGGCTATGATTACTAAAAGAAGAGGGCACTCTTTTCTGCACAGGTTGTAACAAAATCAACCTTAGGCATGTATTGTAGGAATTTCAGCTAATCTGGTGGATTATTGGTAATATTTTATAACAAGCTCATTTTCTCTACAGCATAGACATTTCCTTGAACTTAGTTTTTTTATCTTTTTTTATCTTTACCTACCTCCTCTCTTGAATATGTGGAGACATTATGTGATGCCGAAAGATTCTAAAACAATTATCTTCTAAACTAAAAATCAGCAAATGAAGACAGTGTTGTTAGGTTTTTCTGTTATACTGCGTCTGTCCCAGAATTCGTATATTTTGAATACCTGCATTGTATTCGTTAAAATACAATGCAGGTCAGAAATTTGCGCATTTATCATTGGCATAAACCTCAAAACCACCAGAACCAATAGTAGTGAAATAGAGCTGTAGCATGATACTGCCAGCACCATGCTTTAGACTGTGTAAAGTGTCCTTAGCTTTGGGAGCCTCACCTTTATGCTTCCAATCATACTTTTTTTTAATTGTAGCAAAATAACTTAAAATATTTCTCCTCTGAGCATACAAAACCCAAAAGTCTCAATCTATCCCTCAATTCTTATCTTTTCTCTGTCCATTGATAATCAAAAGAGCTCCTTAGTCCCTTGCATTCCCTCTAAATGTCAAAGGTAGGCTCTCTTTTGACCTTGACTCCCTCTCTGTGAACTCGGTGGCATCCTGCGACTATGAAAGTCCGGGCATTTCATCACAAACGGGCATTCTTTTCCCACAGTGTCTGCAGAGGAGTGAGATGTCAATAGTACTTCCTTCGAGACATTATCGGACGCCGTGCTGGAGCCTTTTGTGCAACGATGGTCCCAGTGTGGCATGGAGGTGATTATTAAGACTCCCTGCTGTTGGCAGGATAAAAGCATCCCGAGATGATCTCAGGAAGATGCTGCAAAAAGAGGATAATAAGTAAAACTGCCCTGAAATATCCCTTAGAGTGAGTCATTTTTTTTTGTCTTCGGTCCCAAAGATTGCAGTGATTAGAGCAACAGAGGAAGAATCTTAGATAGGTGTGAGGTTGGTAAGAAGATCTTCTTCTGAATTTAATGCAGGTCATTTAACTCTGCAGGCAACGCAGGAAGTGTTTCTTTTGGTGTGTTAAATCGTTCCAAGATGGAGAAATAAAATGGGATTGCTCAGTTCTGCAGGAATTATTCATTTATTTCTATATTTGTCAGAAATAAATGAATATAATTGTCTACAGACAGAAAAATCTACCACTTTCTTTACCTTTATTAACATGCATTGTTTCACTCCGAGATCTCGTCATGCAGGTTACATGTTCAGTGGAGACGCCAGGAACTGAAAAAAACTTGAGAATTCATTGGGAATCCTCCAGGTGTTTTCAGGGTGAAACATGGTTCCCTCTACAGAGCATTGTCTCCTCAGTGAGACGACCACCATGTCACAATGTTCAAACTACGACTTTTTTACTTCCAGTAGCAGCTAGTTGTGCTGCAGTTCTAACACTAGCTAGAACTGCAGCACAGTTCTAGCTGCAGTTCTACCTTACATTCTAATTTACTAATTACATTCTAATTAGTAAATTAGAATGTAATTTATTTTCGTTATTGAATAAATAAAATAAAATAAAATCAAGCTAATATACTATATATTCATTACACACAGACATATGTCTTAAGTGATTATTTCTATTAGTTTGGATGATTCTAACTTACAGCCAAGAAAAAAGAAATCATATAATACATAAAACCAAAAACATAAAACAAAAGGTTTTTTTGAAACCAAAACTTTAAATTATGGCCTACACAATCATTGGGAACACAACAGACTTCACAGTTGTTGACATACTGCACAAAGAGGGTCACATAACTATGATAGTACACTACTTTGTCTAGGATATATATTGAAAATGTACTGCTTTGTTTTTGCACTAAATGTCTGAGACAAAAAAGTACAGACATCCTCTCCTGAAGAACATAATACTGAAAAGTAATTTGGTGATGTGACGTTAATGTCCAACTGTCATGCAACCTCCTACACACACGCACACAAAGAGAGACAGGAAAAAAGGCTCACAGGGGCTGAGATCATGTTCACTTGTTTTATATTTCCCAGTCAATAGCAGAGGTAGATGATGGAGCATGACGTCACAGAGTTAGGCCATCCAATGCTGGTCCTGCTGGGAAGTCGGTGGTCCCAGAGTGGCTGTTAATGCTGGGTAATATCAGACTGAATGATGTCATTGTAGAAGTACTGGGACCACAGGGACACAGACAACATAGTGATGCACTGGCACACCACCAACATGGCAGATCTGAGGTTAATCGAAAAATATCTTTCTTCTTGGTATTTATTTTATTATGACTCTGTGTGGAGACAGAATTTTGTGCAATGCACTAAAATGTGTTTTACAATGGCTTCCAAAAATACTGAAACCTCATAAATGTTTTCTCATATTGTAACCAAGAATTGTAATGTATTTTATAGGGACATCATAAGGCAGACAAACACAAAGTAGTGCACAACTGTAAAGTGGATGATAAAGAATACATGTTTTAAAAAAGAAAAAATCTTCACAGTATTAAAAATCGGAAAGTGTGAAGGGAATTTGTATTCAGTCGTCTTTACTCTGTAGCACTAAAAGAAAATCAACTAACTTTGAGCTTTCCTCGTGCTGTGGGGTCTTTTCAAGGAAGTGGAATCTGGTTAAGGCTGATGGAAGATACTGTAGATGACGGAAAGAGAAGACAAATGCAGGGTTGCTCCCTACTATTTGAGAAAGGTACAAAAGGTTCTCCTTCCAGTTGGACTGCAAAAAGGTAGTAAACACCAGACAGGAGCTGGAATACAATGGAATGCCTATTTTTCTGTGAAAAAGTTTTAAAAAACAGTGCATCAGCTAACAAAAAACAAAAAACAAACAAAAAACAATGATGAAATGTAATAATTGTAATGTGATGAAATGAGAAAAAGCTAAAACAGTATGAACGCCTTTGCGAAGGCACTGTATGTTATTTACAGCATTTTGGTAACAAGCCATCAGCAGCTGAAGGCGTTGTGGGATGCTTAAATGAGTCAAAAAGAATGACAGTGAGTTGTGATCTCTTTGTCAGGGACTTTAACAAGCTATGCATGTGCAGAATGAAGCCATTTTCATTCTTTATTTTTTTATCCAGACAAACCAAATCAGTTTCGTTTATTTTTTGTGTATTCAACACAAAAAGCACAGTTTCACTAATAAATCCTCTTTGGTGTGTTTCAATAAATTGTATTTCATTAAAGAAAAGAAAAAAAAAACAGCCCTGAAGCAACCAAAAATAAATAAAACCTGAAAACAGTTTCTTTCATCTTGATCCTCTGAGAAAAAAAACATCTCACTGTGAAGCAGAGGGAAATTCTGGATCTTGAAGAAAATGAGGCATGAAATTTCAATTAGACATGTCAAGATCCTGAGTAATTTGTATGCTTTGTCCTTCTTCCCCCAAACCCCCTATTTTTAACACTTGTTCATCTCCTGTGGACGAATGCTGAGGAATCCCTGACCATGAAGCGCCCAGTTCTGCCTCTGGAATAACTCGGTCTAAACAGTCTGATTGGAGAGCAGGAAAAGCAGCCCGACTCTGAGCATAGGACGAGCAGGTGAGGCAGCGATCGATTTGGTTGTCTGCAGATAAAATAAGAAATCAAGGGGGTTGTGTGGATGCGGAGGGGCGGAGTTGTGACAGCGCTCCCTGACAGGCCTTAGGAGGCTCCAACAGATCTGAGAGGGAATTTCCCAGAAAACAAACAAAAGGCATCATTAAAGCAGCGACTGAGCGCACTTTCTCTCCTAAGTGGAATTTACTCTTTCGCCTCCCTTTTAAATCCAGAAGAAGAGGTTGCCTTTAAGATCTCGTTTGATGGAAAGCCAATTGTCCTTTCCTTCAGTCTCTGGCGTGAGCTTTAACAAGAACTGCCCTAACTTTTCAGAGAAAATAGTCCAATTTAAGGTAGTTATTTCTTTGTATCGCCAGCCAAAGCTTTCTGGAGCGTTCTCAACAAAGGCAGCATTTTATTGTGCTTTAAAAGGCGCTGGCTTTTAATTCCCTCACCAACAGATTTTTAGAGCAAAGAGGGTCAAACTAACCAGTGGAAAGTTAATCATGAGATAATTTACTACTGATTCATTGAAGTTCTTAAACGAGGTCTTCTCAGTAACTCTAATGAATAGAACAATAACAAACCACAGGTCAATTTGCACTCTTTGTTTTAAAACTGGCCCCAAGCTGCACAGCCTGCCCGCGTATCGTTTTTGCCCTCCAATCAGCTTAGGAAAACGAGGGACATGAAGCAGCGCAGGGATAGCGTTCCGTTACCTTTATTAAGGCTTAAAAGCATGAAAAACTCCACTCACACCGAAGGCACACAGGCATGATTAACTGCACCTGTCATCATGTGAAATCTGTTTTAACCTTCAGTTCTCTTTGTTGTGATGTTTTGACGGTTTCCACGTGAGAAAGCAAAGAACTGCAGCTCCAAAATGTCAGCTTTTCACAAACTGAAAATGTCTTCCTGTTCTCTGGTTTAAACAAATGAATCCAAATATTTGGAGAAGAACGTGCTTTGAGAAGTTCCTCTTCTTTTTCCACACATTTTATTTTTTAAATGTTCTCAGATGGACGCTGGAGCATGTTGCAAAAAAAGCAAGTAGGGAGATCTGAACTTCGTAACATGGATGTACTGTAGTTATTAAGAGATCGAGGTGATCAGTGACAATACTCAAGTAGGGTTATTGAACAATGCTTAATGATAAACTAGAAGTGCAGAATGTGTCGAGGAAAAATATCTCAGAGACCATGACACTTGCAAGTTTTAATACATCTTACATTGATCATAAATTGGTATCCAAAAGAATGTATTTTCTTGTAAATTTCTCATTCCGTAGCATCAAACTTAATCTTACTTTGGCTTTATCTGTATGCCTTCAGTCTTGAATTTCAGGGGGAGGGGGGGCTTGTCTTTATACAAATTCAAGTATTCCTAACATCATTAAACATTAATTTTTTGAAGTAAATTATTATTATTTTACACTTCTCTCACACAATATATGGTTTCATTTGCTGTCATGCTTATCTGCCTGTCCTGGAAAGATAGTTAGCCTAAAAAAAATTCATTTGATTCCCCTCTCTCACTGCGCATTTGGTTCATAAGTAATAAAAACTGCTACACACAAGTAGTGTATAGAATACAGACCATAGTGGCAAATATAAACAATTGAAAAAAGTTATTTGTGCACACTCAAGTTGTGTTTGTCTGAAGTTAAATTGAAATTGATAATCTGAGGAATTCTACACCTGCATTATGTTGTTGCTTCATGCTTGTAAGGCCTTCCAGGGACACCTGATGCGATAACATAGAACTTTGTCAAACTAGGCATTAAAATTGGGGCTTTGGGGATAAAACAGTTTTCAAAAGAAGCATATTTTCATTTGTGAGAGCATTTGCAAGCATAAAAAATGCTCCTTTCTTTTGAAGACTAAAGGGCTTGACAGTTTTGCTATGCACAAAAAAGCCAGGACTTCTCAGCCCATAAAAGTTGGACAAATTTGGACTAAACTGACCAGGTTGGGGTCACAAAATTAGAAAAATATGCGATTCGATGGAATTTTGTCATGTGAAAAAAAGGACTGAAACCCACTGACATTTTACAACTTTATGTGCATGTTTTTTCTTAGATCTTTTTAAATCTCCCTCTGAAAATGTTTAAAAGACAGCTTTACCGCAAAACAACATATAAAAGATATAACGACAAGACTAAAGGGTTTTATCGGTTGAAATATAAATGTAAAGAGTGTAAAAATGTCACTTATTTTCTTTGTATATACCTTTGAAATTACGAAAGGCCACTTGCTGTAATTAAAGGTGTTCTTGAGCTTCGCCCTCAAAAGTGGCACATAATTGCAATTTATTATGCATTAGTCAAATCAAGAGTCAGCCAGGACATTGCAGCTCTCCACATGAGGAGCCAACATTTATTCTCAAATTAAAGGGATGATTTTATAAGGAGGCACAGAGTGAGGAATAATAATGTTATAAACTCAGGTCAAACAAACAGTTGATAGGATGTTTAATTATTCAGCCATGGCAGTTTGCTGAGATAATGGCTTCTCAGACCTAATGAATTTAGCTAAAGAGAAACGTGATGGCTCCTGTTTTGAGTCTCCATCCGAGCTTTGATTTGGCTGGGAAGTGTTACCTCGGTGCATCTCCGCATTAATTGCTTCCAGCCAAAGAAATATTTGTACAAATTGCACAGTGAGGCTTTACAAGATGAATTAATCACATGCCTCATCTATTATTTCTGTATTTTTATGAGTAAGCACATATCCAGAGATGACAAAAAGGACCTGATCACTATTTATTCCTTGTGTTAGCATGCTAGTTCAAGCACTTTTGTTGAAATGTATGAAAATCGGGTTCAAAATCAATAAATATAAGGAACTTTTGAAACTTCTTGAAGGTTTTAAAACCGTGCCTTTGGGGTGTCTAGTTGATTTTGTTGAATCAAGTTGAAATTGGACGTACGTTTTTATTTAGATTTTAGCTACAAGAAAATATTTAAAGCATTTAATTGCAAAGAGAAGTATGAGAATACATATTTGTTTTGCTTTTAGCGAGAGACAGGAAAGCTGCCACAAAATAAGGAAGTTATGAATCACAAAACATTTTCAATACTGGTCACAAATGAGAAATCGCTTTTTTTGTGGAAAAATAATTTAAAAAATGTGTATATTTTATTTTTTTGCAGGCCATTTTCCTTGCTGTTTTGCTGAAAGACATGTTCCGAGTAGCTGATTGTTCCAGTAGTATGTAAACGACTCTGAGGACCCACACACTGAGATATCTGAGATAACAGGCACCTGAACCTGCTCAGCTCTTGAAAGAAACTATAATACTAAATCTTTTTTTTATATAAACCTTCACAGTATTTTATTAATACTTAAATTTTTCTGTGTCTTTCAACCATCTGCTAAATGCTAAATTGTTAGATCAACAACAGATACAGACACATCAACATTCCCTGCTTTGAAGCTTCTTGGACCGTCTCTGCTCTTACATTATAAATTCTCATGAATTTATGAAGTAAGACACAAATTGAGGCTGCAGAAATATGTTTGGGTGACAATCAGAATGGAGAAGATGCAAACAAAAATCTATATCCATTACCGTCTCTGAATGGAACATCCAGTAGAAAAGGAAATCTCAGTCTTTTCAAGAGACACAGACACCAATCATATGTGCCTGTGTGTGATTACAGGGAGCTCAATTAATGTTGGCTCAGGGGACAGTTCAATCACAGAGACAAACATTTCTCTGTCACTGCCTACGTGACCTGCAATCATTGGTCCATCTTAGCTCCACTGATTGAGTTCAACAGGTTTGGAATAGTGGACCTCAAACATACCTGCTTTAAATCACTTACAGCTACGATGTAAAAAGTTTTTACTTCCTAACGGAGTTCTTGTTTCAGCCCTTTTATCACACTTACCTGTTTCATTGAATGCATTTTAACTTCAGACGAAATTAAAATGAGTATCTACAAAAGCATTCAGATGATGATGATTTTATTAATTAATGGGAAACTATCCGAACCAACCCAGTCCTAGATGAAAAAGTATTTGCTTGACCACTCACTAAATCATGACCTAACTCTGAGATACCATACATCTTTTTTCAGAGCCAGGCTTGATCTAGAAAAAAAATGTAACTCATTCAGTACCTATCTGACAATGCGAAGTAGGGTAAAATATCTCAAACAGCAACAAATTATGCATTCATCTTACAAAACGAAAGAGCAGATGAGAGGTAAATTCATTATCTACAGCCACTCCAAGGGGCTTTGAACTGTTGGGAGAGTGGTGGACTGTGCAGCTATTTCTCTCCTCTCCTTTTTCTACATCTCTGGACAGCAAGCAACAATGTCAGTGCCAGTTGACATGACAGAACAACCACAGGATTTCAGCAAAAGAACATCATAGCAGCAGGCATGAGCACAGGGGTGTCAGTGTGATGGTACGGGCCTGCTTTGTCAGGATCTGGTCGACTTACCACAACTGATGGAACCATGAACTCGGCTCTCTAGCTGAAAATCTAGAGACGACAGGACAATGTTCATCCATCAGTTTGAGACCTTAAACTCAATGCACTTGGACTACATCACAAGGATTCTAAGCAAAAACCAAAATAAAAGTTTGACTGTCTTGTGAAGCTGACATTCATTAAACAGGGAATTCATGCTTACATAGAACAAGGATGGTTTTAAGAGCTTTAGTCCCTTAAGTAATAAAATTATTATTGTAAAACTGAAATTTTGTATTTGTGTAATCATATTGTCTGACATAAAAGTCCAATTAATTGACCTGAATGTTTTAAGTCTGACAAAAAGCAAAAAGTTATTAACCTATAAGGGGGGGAGGAATACATTTTCAAAGCACTTTAATTCAAAATTTTAATGGGTAAGATGCTGAGATTTTGTATATACATAGATGCGAGGGTGTGCGTGTGTGTAAAAATGATAGTTTCTCTGATTTGTACACCTCAAGCAGCTGTGTGTTGTCCTATAACGCTCATCTATGCTCTCATATATATCCCCCATTCTCATGCAATGTTAAACATACTAAAAAAAAAAAAGCAGGTCTTGTGAATTCAACCACACAAGTTTTACTATCTGGAAATATCACATTAAAGACACCTCATTTAAAATGGAAGCATAATTGAATATGATATTTTTAATGCAAGATCCCCCAGCACAGAGATATCAGAAGCATCCCACATTTCAAAGTGGCTCTAATATGATTTTCTGATAATACGACTAATGCGCCGCGCTTAGGCTGATCAGAATGGGCCCAGTGCCGCCTTGGGAAGATTTACCTCCCAATGGCATGCTTATACTAAAGAGGCAGACAAAATGCTCCGGTTGCTTTGATTTGTTGGGACTGAAACTGAGACTGAATAGTGAAAAACTGTCACCGAAAAGGAGACAAAGCAACTGAAATGCTGTCTAGTTTTAATAAAAACAAATCCCACCGTGCATACCTCTTTTTGTCTTAAGTTAGTCAGCACCTTGATTTAAAAAGCAGAAAAGCAGCTAAAGGTTATATTTAATTCTTCTGTGCTGAGCTAATTCCTGATTTGAATAAGAATCATTTCCCTGTAATACAGCAGCTGAGTCTTTGTTGCCATTGGTAACCTCTTTTAGCACGACCACTTGCAGCCCAATTAAGTGAATGTTAATTCCTAATGCTCATATTTTAAGCCGCGCCTGCTGAAATGTAATTTAGAGCACGTTGCTGGTGCTCGGTGCAGCCTTCTGCCCTCCCGGCAGGAGAAGGCAGGCGTTTTTCAGCAAATCAAAATCAATAGCTATCTAAAGGAGGCGAATCTCACAACATTAATCTCCTAAATCCACCGGTGACTCTCATTGTCATTAATCAATGCTTTAAAGCTTAGAAATTTGGCAATTAATCTTTAATTCTCTAATGGAGAACACACACACAATCGGGCAAACAGTGGGAGTGGGTTACGCCGGCTCTGAGCTTATTCAATATCGGTCTAATGAGGTCTATTATGAGTCAGATCTGGTCCTTTTTGAAGCAGCTGAGTGTGCAGGAAGAGGGCCTTCCTGTGAAGTGGAGGGTGCAAGTCATTATGCTCTGTATTTTTGCAAAACGCACAATTGTAAGAGGGAATATGACTTCAATGAGAACTGGTACCGATGGAGATAATCTGTTCCTGCCAAAAAAAGAAGAAGAAAAAAAGGCACCCAAGCTTAAAGGCCATCACATGTCCAATGGCATTTCATGAACTCCAGATGAACTTCACTACAGTCTTTTAAATATTCTCCCCTTTCTGTAAGCATGTGAATGTAATTTAATGATTCTTTCGCCTGCTTAAGTCGATAAATAATCTATTGCGGTTCACTCTGCATCTGTGCGAGTTTTTATCAGACAGGTGGATCCAGAGTAGCACCTGCTGAGCAAGGGTCTGAACAGAAAAAACAGAGGAGGGGGCAAGGGGAGAAATCAGTCAAGCCTGTCGCATTGACCTACTTGACAGTGCTGAGCTGAACAGTGAGAGCTTCGGCAGTCAGTCTTTCTCTTCTTGCCTCCCTTTGCTTCAATCCATCTAGATACATAAACTTCAGACAATATCAGCCAAGACAACAAAATACTTTAGCGGACCGTTAAAATGCAGCAGTGTTGGACTTTGTCCAGTTCTCTGACCACTAAGAGTATTAAGCAGAGATGCGGTAAAGAGGCCCGTGGTAATTCTGGAAGAGCAGCGAAGAGTCACAACTCAGGTGTAGGAATTTATATTAATGGGCTAAACTAATACAGAACTTGACCACTTAATCCACCTCACACAGATTATTCTCCTATTTGTACTCACAAACACAAACATATTAATGCATTAATATTAAGACAAGTAGACAACTTGGGTTGAGCCCATTGAGCCCATAAGCTGCCACTGCTTCAGCTAATTGTTCTCCATATCACACATGGATCTCTGGTTTCTATATTTAATTGCTGTATTCATTGGAGAGGAATAATCTTGCGATTGATCAAACCAAAACCATTTAACTTATATTTTTCAAAAAATCTTGATTTAATGGTCGACTACAAGCAACAACGAAATAGCTTATGCAGACTGAAGTTAGATGCTATGGTTCACTCCACCTTTAGTTTTGTAGTTAAAGAACGGCAGAGTCAATAGTGGTAAATTTTCATTGTTGCTTATTAGGAGCTTCTCTTTGAATTTCCCCTGAGTATCACTGCTTAATAAACCTACAAAGCAATGTATTTCTCAAGCCTTGAGTGTTTATCTTTATACTGACAGTAAACTTCGGAGGTGTTTGTATATGTGATTAAAGTTCACTGGCAAAATTAAGTTTCTAGAGTTATTTCCTTTCCAGATATCAGACAAATATACAAAAATAAAAAAATAGTCGACTCCACTTTTCCACAAGCCATGTAAAGCAGGAAGCCAATTCTCAGATTGTTCGCTTAAAACTTTACATTTCACTCGTTTTATTCTCTGTCATGGCAGCTACTGCCGACATGGGGAAACAGTTTAAAATCAAACTGGCAGGAGTCGACAGCTCCGGCGTTTAGGGAGAGGAAGAGAGACAGAAAGAGGGTGAGAGGAGGAGCGCGTGGAGGAAGAAATGTGGAGGCACAACAGGTATTTCTGTCAAACTCCAGGGGTCTACCTCGCTGATCCCTGCCTCTCATTAGAAAAGAAGGATGACACGCACAAGCATTTTGGGTAAAAGAGGGAGGATTCTGGGATTGGGAAAGAGGGGGAGCAAAGTTATAAGAGAGGAGGAAGAAGAAGAAGGACAAGAAGAAGGGCATAGTGGGTTCCAAAAAGCCCTTTCTTTGACAGCATTTGATGTAGTTCAGATATGTATCTGGGGCTGCTAAAACAAAGCTTCAGAGCGGGGTTGTAAATGGAAGTTGCGGCATGACAGGCTGCAGGGTGAATTCTACTGACCCGCTGATTTACCACAGCAGGACCGTTTCTGGAAAAAATATTAAGTGAAGTGCAAGCTTGGGGAAGCATCGCCCCCACAACCAAAAAAAAAAAAAAAAAAGAAATGTATGAACAGAAGGAGTAAAAAGAAATCCACCACCTCGACTAATACCACGGAATTATAGCGAAAGTGGGAGTTTGCAAGTCTCACCTCACAGAACACACTTTTCCGCAGGGTTAGGGGCGCGGGGGTGTCCCGTCAAGAGGAACACAGTCACAGACTGTGTGTTGAAGGACCAAAAGCCCACCAGCTGTCATGAAAGCGCTATCATCAGGAGCAGAGACGGTCCAAGAAGCTGTCAAACACCAGGTAATGTACCAAAGACCCTGCTGTCTTGAACAACACAGTGTTATGCTCCAGCGAGCATTCAAGGACCACAATGTCACAGTGTGCACACAGAGGAGCTCCGTGAAGTACAAAAATAGAAAAACTTGACACACACCCAGAAAAAACAAAATGGCCTCCTGTCAAGGCGGGGTCAGCAGGAAGTGACCGCAGCCTTTTTGATGCACCACAAAAAATCAAGCAGAAAGCTCTGTGGTGTGACATTCTATTTGACGATGTAGAAGAAGGTGCTGGGTTCAAATCCCACTCAGAATCTTGCAGTTATGACAAAGAAACACAGCCTATTCATGGCCAGATTACAGCTGGGTGGACATCACGGGAGTAAGTGAGTGAGCTATAGCGGTTTGTATTTGAACAACAAGGTGTTTTCACACCAGAGGTTGGGCTAGACTTTTTCATTCCATCTTATTTAGACTGACAGGGTAGAAAAATTTCCATCCATCTATTTTTACACATCAATTTTAAAAAAAAATAATGGTGGCATATTCAATGGTATTTCATTATTATTCATTTTAACTAATATTCAGTCCAAAAAAGCTGAAGAGCCATATTGTCCCGTCACACATCAAGCAGTTGAATATGTGACGCTGTACGCACACAATCTCACAGCTTCCTATTTTGTAGTACAATCAAGTAACCACTACTGTGAGCTGTTCTAAAAATGCTGACTATTTCAAAACTAACTTAACAAGAAATTCGATGACTTAAAATTGGACTTTTGCTCCTGTTCCCGACACACCTCCTTCAATCCGTCATCACAACAATGTTTCTCCATTAAGCCATTTGCAACCATTCTTAAAAGCACTGCACTGAGATGAAGTTTGTCTGCTAACGCCGGCAGATGTGCAGTTCCAACAGGTGTTTGCTAATTCCTGCTGCCACTAGTCTGAAGGAGCAGGGTGGGAAAGGCATGGGGTAGGGACGCTCTGTGAGGCCGAAGCTCAGCTGGAGACTGAAGCTTCAAGGAGGAGTTATGCAGAAATAGACGGCGCTTTGTCAGAGAAAGTATTTAGCTACCACAGGAGTTTCAAGGATTTTTCAAATACACATGAAAGAATGAAAACAACATTCCATGAATGTTTTTAATGAGGGAATAACATTGTAACATAATGTAAACATCAAAAAAGTCAATTTTACTTAACCTTTCCTCCCCTTTAAGCAAGACGCAATGAGATGCACACAACTCCACAAAGTTAAAGGATAGTTTTTTTCTCCAAAACCTCCTGGGGACTATCTGGATGTTTTTCGGAAAATGTGAGACAGAACTATGTGTTCCTTTTAGTCAGCAGTGATTTTCTACTTGAATCTCTCTCTGTGCCATTTTTGCCAAGTTTCTTTCTTATTGTCAAACCATGAACTGACCTTAGCTGACGCAAGTGAGATCTCTATTAAGCTTGATGTTGTGCCAGGTCTTCTTGTCAATGCTTGGAGTAATTTTGGTAGGTTGGCCATGCCTGGGGTGGTTAACCCGTGTTCCATGTTTTCTTCATTTTTGAATAAAGGTTCTTAATGTTCTTTGGAGACCAAAATCCAAGAAATGGCTTCTGAATTTTTATTTTTATTTTTTTTAGATCAGGCCATGCTGTATTGCTTTTTCAACTCTGCAATAGCATCTCATTTTCTTAAATAAATTCTGTTTTAGTTATTCCTTGATTCAAGAACTAATCAGATGAATGAAACTGAAAATTCAAAGGTTATCACAGTTGGCTAATAATTTAAGAGGGGGATTACTTTTCCACATATTCAAACTGGAGCTTCTTTCATATTACTTCTTCCAGAAATGTTTGTGTGACGTTAAAATAACTTTGACATGTTGGATTTAGGTATGACAAAAAAGTAAAAACAAGAAGAAATCTGTGAAGGGGATAAAAACATTGTCCTACTCTGACTGCTATAGACCAAAGTTATGGAGGTGCTCTAATCTGGTCGTGTGGTCCCTGTCAAACTCACACTAATTTTCACACTTATCTATTTTACGTGATGGATTAAATCACCCTACAGAAGATTCATGTAAATGCATGGTGCAAAAGAACTCCCCCACCCCCAACTACTTTTACTAAAATCTGACTTGCAAAATACTTTTCAATGCCGATCATTGCAGTTCAGCTACGTGAGTTGTATTCAGAGTTCATATGAAGCTGATGGCATAAAGTGAGGAATAGCAGGAGTGTGCCCACCATGTGAGATGTCTCCATTTCACTGTATGTACACGCAGACACACTGCCTAGGGGAAATAAAGGCAAAAGTGGGAGAAGTGATATGGTGA
The DNA here is from genome assembly GCA_903067095.1 of Girardinus metallicus. Lineage (NCBI taxonomy): Eukaryota > Metazoa > Chordata > Actinopteri > Cyprinodontiformes > Poeciliidae > Girardinus > Girardinus metallicus. Next base: position 4,219 of record CAEGAE010018913.1, on the reverse strand, counting down.
TTGTGGTGTTCAAGAGGAGGTGGGTGGGGTGGGGGCTCTTGACAACCCATGAAATTTTTAATCCTTCCACACCCCACTTTTTTAGTGCCAAACTCAATTATTGATGCATGTATGATCTGCCCACAAAGCTGCAAGCCTGTAAGAGGCATATTTTCCTTCACTATTGTTTATCACACTGCGTCTTGTTAAATATCTAAATGAACAAGGGAGTAGCAACACCCACGTACTACTGGAAGCAATAACATTTGAATGTCAGAAAATAATTCTTGCAGTAATATTTTCTAATATTAGAGGCATTGCAAAGGCCAAGCATGGCCATGGGGAAAAAGGAAATGACTTTGCCCATGACGGTTCATAATTCCATTTCCAATATCTTTTCCTTTAAAAGTTTAAGGTCGCTCTTGATGTACTTGGCATACCTCATATATGTCTTTTGAAATGAAGTCCTCCTTCTCTACATTTTCCTTTGTGATTCAGCACTATGGCAGCTGACAGCTGAAGTGAAATCTCCTTTATTATTTGCCAGCCGCTCTTACACCCCTGCATAATCACTCTGAATGCACCATAATTACAGCTCCCCCTGAAAAGGGTATCGGACTTGTAGCTTTAATGAGAATGATGAACCGATGAGCATCGACTTAAACAGCGGAGCCTCGGCTCCTGGCTCGACCTGCTTTGGGAGAAAAATTATTTTGAGTTATCTATGGAAGATATTCCTACTCTCAGGCTGCAGATTTTAGTGGAAGTCAATAACAGTCCTTGTCACACCAAGTAAAACAACATCAATTCAAACCAGAGCAAACAAAGAAACTCCTAAAGGTGCTGCACTGGTAAAATACAAAGCCGAAAACTCCAGCTTCACCTTAAACACCGTCTCCTTACTCTGCAACAATAGAAACATCCATCCTTTGTCTTCCTTTTATCCGATATTGAGTCTCAGGGGAAATGGATCCAGGAGCAAAACTAAGATATCCCACTCCCCAGTGACACTCTCCAGAACATTCTGGGTGATCCTAAGTTTTCTTTTTTTTTTTTCAGGTGAGAACAAATGTATGATCATAGGAAAGATTATTTGGGGTTTGTATAACGTCTTTCCTTAGTTGCTAGATCTGCCTGAGTCTTATCCCGATAGGATATTCCAAGAAAACCTCTTACAAAGTATCTTGACCAGATACCTGAACAACCTCAGCTGACTGCATGGTTGATGGTAAGTCTCTATGGATGAGCCTAGTTGTCCTTTGAAGGTATCCAGCATCTTGTTTTTGTCATGATGCATATCTCATGACGACCCTTATAGGCCAGAACCAAGAAGGGTAGAAAAACTCAGTGCTGTCTGTTCATTCTCCAATCCATCCAGCCATCACAATCAACAAGACCAAACGATACTTGAACTGCTTCTCTGGAGACTGACTTCCAACACAGAAGGATCAATTTGCCGTTTTCAATTGAGAATGGTGGTTGTAGGCTTAGAAAAGTTGGAGAAAACATATGAAGGTTTTTTTTTTTTTACACATTACATAATTCTTTGCAGTACATTGCTGTAATCACCATCTATGTGACAGTTGTTGCTGCGTCTCAGACTGCAAACAGAGAGGCTTTGTTCTCGCTGGCCTCCTGTCAGTGGGTATGCCACTGTAATCTATGGCTTCCCACCCACGCATTGCAAGCTCATGTTGGAGCTCGACGTTTTCCACATTTTTCTTACTACTTTGGCTGGTCATTTTAAAAGCCATTAGTTAAGAAACCTGCCCATGAATTTCCTTTGTCTCTGCAGTATTTATGACCTTGTTTTTATGTCCCCATCAAACCATTTTCCTCTGGATTTACAATCTGAATCAAATGATAAATGCTTGACCCATTCGGAGACAAAATGTGTGTATTCATAGAAAACAGTAGGGAACAGTAACAGAAATCATCCGGCTGAGGAGAGACAACTAAAAAAGGAAGGCTCAGACATGAATGCCCTTAGGACGAGTGATCTTTCACTGAATGCTGACTCTTGCCAATTACAAACCGCCCACATCCCACTTGTTGTTAAGAGTAATTAGTCAGGGTCTGCCCATTTTCCGGGAAGGTCTTGGGAGATGAGAGAAATGTGCTACAGGTCAGTCAGCTCAGTAGAGGGTTCAGTGCTTTGAGAGCCCCACTCCATTCAGCTCCTCACTCGGAAATGTGTGGGCTGCACTGAAGTGGAGTAATAGAGTGAAGGTGCAGCACGCTCGACGCCCTCGAGGTCAGCCATGATCATCATCAGACAAGAACCATAAAGGATAAAAACAAACACACCCGATCACCGTGAGGGCTTTTTATTCCGTTTATTAGCTGCAGTCTACATCAAAGAGATGACGAGTTAGATATGTCAGAGGGGTTGTAGAAAATGATCTACCTTGACATGTAAAACACGGTTCGCTCTCCTGATACCTGCTGTTGCTGTAAATGTGATAAATGTGGCACAATGACCTGATGTTGAATATATATGTTTTGGAGATAATTATTATGTTAAGCAATTTATAAGACCAGAACATGAGGGTGGGCATGGAGGTACGGGGTTGGTGGTGTGGTTACCAATGTAGAATACAGAATTTGGGGATTGAACGCCTACCTTTTCAAAACACAATCCCACCCACAGCGCAAAAAATAAAAAAATAAATAAAAAAATAAAAAAATAAATAACAAGATCCCTATCATAGCAAACAGGGAAAGGAGAACACCATTCAGAGCAAAAGTTTGTAAACCCTTTATTCAACTTTTGTGTTTTTGGAGCGTTTTTGAGTCATTATAATGAGTTATTATGCGTTCATTACCTTGATTAGATTTTCAAACAAAATCTTTTGGTCAAGGGCTTGTTAAGCTCACAGAAAATGTTGAAATGTGTTTCTTCAAAGGAAATGAAAATGTGATTTTTAAACAAATTTCAAAGCTTTCATTGTGGTAATGCATATTTTCCACATCTAAACCCCACAAAGTAGAAGAGATGAATATAATGACAATAAAACTGAAAACAAAAAAGAAAATCATTATTCTTTACCTGAGGAATTACCAACAAGAAACCTTTTCTTGTTGAGATCCAAGGCATTAGCTAGATGACCTGAATTCTATCCAAGTTCAATCAAATTAAACTTAAGTTGAACTATTTCAACTTAATAGTTCACAACTTGCCAGAAGTCATAGTTTGAGGAATCCAATAAAACAATACAATCTGCTGAAAAACCCAACACTTTAAAAAACAGACAATGCATTAACACCATGACTATAGTACGATCCTGTCAATGGTCACTACAAACAGGATTGATCACTGCAGTGGGAACTCAAGTCTAAGTTTGTGCAGAGCATATTCCCAGAGCTGAGCAGTATAGAGAGAACTGTTCAATAAGATCACTGTTACTTTAGCTATACAGTTACAACATAACCCTTTGGAGTTAGCTCAACATCCCTCACACAGACTGCTTTGGCAGAAAGTCTTTTCCAGTTCCACGAAAAACTGTACTGACAATCAAACTTTCATGGTCTTGACAACTTTGCAAGGGTGAAGATCTGGTAAATTTCTTTAGTGGTAAGGGTGAAAGTTCAACATTCAGTTAGAGCTTCATTTTCAACACCATAGAGTAAAATTTGAAGAAAGACTAAAAAGCTTTTCAGCTGGAAAGCAGTCTCTAGTCCACCTGAAAAAAAAAAAAACAGACAATGCATTGATGTGAACTAACAATTTTTGATTGATATCCCTTGACATCAGACACTAGCTTTAGCTCATTTGCCATGGGTGAGGTGGAACTATCCCCAGAACCAGATTTTGCCACAAGAAATGGGCACTCTTAGTCCTCCCCTACCTGGAACACCACAAAAGCTCTGCTTCCAGGAGTGTGCCCCAATTTCTTTTTTTCCTCAATTTTGCTTCTAGTTTGACCTGTCTCCAAAGGTTAATTTGCCATTAGAGGCACCATATTTGACCCAATTGAAGCCCAAGACCACACAGACACTAAGATAATGGGTTATTCGTACCCCTGAATCATGTAAAGACTGGAATTCTACAGATTCTACAGATTAGTACTGAAGCAATCAAAATACAACAAAAATTGATAAAGATAATGAGATATTTCTGGAATATTTGGATATACTGACAAAAAAACAAATTTTACTCACATTTACGTCTTAGGTACAACCAAGAAAACCCAAAAAATAAAAATAATATATATATATATATATATATATATATATATAT
>CAEGAE010018912.1:0-14771 GCA_903067095.1 Girardinus metallicus | reverse complement strand
ACTAGGTCCCCCGTGTGGTTCTGGGATTTTTGCTCACCATTCTTGTGATCATTCTGACCCCACGGGCTGAGATCTTGTGTGGAGCCCCTGATCGAGGGAGATTAGCAGTGGTCTTGCAGGTCTTCCATTTTCTGATTATCGCTCCCACAGTAGATTTCTTCACACCAAGCTGCTTGCCTATTGCGGATTCAGTCTTCCCAGCCTGGTGCAGCTCTACAGTTCTGTTTCTGGTGTCCTTCGACAGCTCTTTGGTCTTCACCATAGTGGAACTTGGAGTGTGACTGTTTAAGGTTGAGGGCAGGTGTCTTTTGTACTGTTAACAAGTTCAAACAGGTGCCACTGATACAGGTATTGAGTGGAGGACAGACAAGCCTCTTAAGAAAGAAGTTACAGGTCTGTGACAGCCAGCAATTGTGCTTGTTTGTCAGTAACCAAATACTTATTTTCCACCCTTATTTTCAAATAAATTTTTAAAAAATCAGACAATGTGATTTTCTGAATATTTTTTCTTATTTTGTCTCTCATAGTTGAGGTCTATCTATGATGTCAATTACAGGCCTCTCATCTTTTTAAGTGGGAGAACTTGCACAATTGGTGACTGTCTAAATACTTTTTTCCCCACTGCATGAAATCTGGCTGTGGGGGCAACAGACCCATCCTCCAGCTTACTCTGGGGAAGCCCAAGGCGTTCCCTGGGACTCACAGTCCCGACCCAGGAAGATTCTGGGTCTTCCTGGGCTCTTCTCCCAGTGGGAAAACCTCCAAAGGGGTTTCCCCTGGAGACATCCTGACTAGATGCCCGAACCACCTCAACTGACTCTTCTTGATGCAGAGAAGCAGTGGCTCTTAATTTGAGCTCCCCCTGGATGACGGACCGGTAAATCGAGAGCTTTGCACTTGGCTCGACTCGTTCTAGACCAGAGCAGCGGATGCGTTACTGCAGAGGAAGCCCCAGTCCTTCTGTCCATCTCCTGTTCCATCATCACTCATGAACAAGATGCCAAGACACTTAAACTTCTCTAGAAGTAGAGATTAACCCGAAACCCAGAGGAAGCAACACACTTACACGTATATATATATAAACATTTAAAAGCACCTTTTGACTTTTTTGAGGTAAAATGGTTGATTTTCTTGCCTTATTAGACTTTATGGTGCATTTGCTAAGTATAACTATGTGTTTATGTTCAAATGTGAACGTTTACAGTTCACTGTGTTCATCTTCTTTGACCTGCTTCACATTTTGTCCTGCTACAGGCTGAAATACATTTTTTAATGGATTCTATATGAAAGAGCAACACAACTTGGTGCTGAACTGTGAAGTGGACAGCAAAAGGTTTACAAAATAATTCGGTCTTACAAGGAAAACTCTGAAAAATGTGTCATTCTCTTGTATTCATCTCTATCTATTGCAAGTCTCTGTACATCCACAAGAAGAAGAAAAGCTCTTACTGCTTTTTGCTTGGACTCTATTTACTTATTAAATCCATATGAGGAACTGGTTTCACTGGATTTTATTTAGGAGTGTCAGGTTTATGAAGCCACCCCCCAAAAACCTAGCATTTCCTCTCTACTCTCTTCTTCTCAACATCATATGGGTCTATGACATAAAATCTCAATTTAGTGCATTGAAGTTTTGTGGTTGTAGTGTGACAAAATATGAAAAAAGGCAGGGGAAGATTCACAGAAATAATGTAAAAGTGAGGAAATAGATTGTCTAAAAATAGCAAGACAAGAAAAAATTGAAAAGGGAAGTTGAGATTACTTTATGATACAGCCTCAACTGCCAAAGTTAAAAGCATAAAGGAAAAAGGAGTCAATTACACAGACACTTCAAAGAAAAAGAGGTAGAAAAGAGACAAAGAGAGACACGGCACCTGAGTCGTTTGGAGAGAGTTATGAATAACGGCAGGAAGATGGAAACAAGCAGAGACGGTCGACGGTGGGAGAAAACCAGAAGAAAATTAACAGGTCTGTTGTGATGCATGAAAGGACTTTGACAGGATGGAACAATGTGGAGGCTCAGGCGAACACGCAGATGAGAGCTGGAGAAAGCTTTAAAGGAGCAGAGGAGGAAATGTATATCTTTGTGAAAAGAAGACAGCATTAGACAGAAACCAACTGTTTAATTATATGAGTTATATTATAAGTTATTTGCAAAGCTGTTCTTTAGTATATCAAACTGAGTTCCTTTAAGTTGTTTTGTGTAAACAGAGTTTTTTGGGGGGGTGCAATGAGGTGAATCCCCAGTCTACAAACTGATCCCTGCTGCTGTTTCACACACTTACTCTCCTATCAGGCTGCGTCAGGCCTGGTGATGCCCCGTGTGACCGCCGCAGGAATGCAAGCTACGCCAGCTGGGCCGTGATGTAATGAACATCCTTACATTCCCGGCCCCTCTCACCCATCATGTCGGACCAGTGGGGACAGCGTGGTCACCGGACTAATTTAAGGAGAGGACAAACCCACCAAGCGGAGCATCTCCGGTGTCAGCCTTGTGCTTTCTAATATTAAAGATCCCTGGCCTGGGTGTGAGTGTGTCTGTGAGTTGTTTATGAGCCGGGTATTTTTAGTTGATTTTCCACTCCTTGTGCAGCGCTGCAGGCCAGAGAATGAGGAGAGAGGTGAGGCGAGGGGGGGAGTAAGAGAGACGGTGTATCCAGGGATCACTTGGCTCTTGTATAATAATAATAATAATAATAATAATAATAATAATAATAATAATAATAATAATAATAATAATAATAATAATAATAATAACAATAAAAATCCTGTTTTATTCAAACTTTGTCAATTCCCCTCAGGGTAGGAAACTAAAAATGATGTTTATCTTTATTGCTACTGCAGTAAAACACAATGTATCTGAGCCAGGATTTGTAACAGGTCCGTCTATATATGGCATACTTCCAAGTGTGAAGCTTGTGTGCATACTAAAGATGCATGGTATTTATACTGCATCTGTCTCTAATTCACACAAGCAGGTTTGTCGGCTGCAGGCACCGTTTTTTAGTGGCTTGTGCTTGCAGGAAAATTTTTTGAACAAAGATGAGAGTGGCTGCATGAAGTCGATGAGGATTCGAACAGTTCTATAAACGTCCGAAAGCCTTCAGTTGTCAAAGGAGAACGTGAAAGTGAAGAGATTGTGTCCAAAAATACATCTAAATTATTAACAACAGTGTGATTCCATGACAGAAAAATTTAAGTCCTGGAAGCCAAAGTCCAAAAAATTCATCAGAAAAACTGTGGGCTCATTGAGTTGTTCTCACAATCTGATTGGTTGGAAGAATTTCACTGGGCAGAGTGGAAAAAGTGAGAAATCTCTTCAGACAAAGACTGAATCCAGAAACTGAATCAAAAAGTTCAATAAACTATAGGTTTAATCCTCTGAATTCTTACATAACCTAATAAGTGCTTTAGGTGATTTACAAACAATGTGTAAGATGTTGCTGAAAAAAAAAGACTGCAACTTTTTAAAGCAACACATCTGGATACATAAATGACTAATTCAGTCATCAGATATCATTGTCTATGTCTAACTGCTGAACCAATAAATTTTAACTCAGCCTAAAAGCCTCATGATCTGCCTGATGACCTGTTCCTCCTCAGCCGCTGCTGCTAGATTTTTGATTTGCATATTACAGTTAAATAATTTCCTACACACTCTTTAAAAAGTGATTTCTTTCACTCAGTCACGTCTGTCAAAGCATGTGTATGGTGTGCGTCTGTATGGTGAATTATGTAACCTAAATGCTTCAGTTGTGGGTCCCTCCACTGAATCCGTTCTTCATATCCTGCTCACCCCCAGCAGTTTGATCCTGACCATGACCAACATTTTTATTTGTGGATGAATCTCATGATTTTATAACTGTTTGCGTTCTACAAGTCTTCCTACCATTTTAATGGGCCCGTAGGCTGCTACTCCACATGGATGACAAATTATGTTGGCACAAACCACTTAAGAAACTGTAATTTTATTCATAAGTTTCCCACAAACTATGTCAGCAGGCCTCAGAACGTCCATTTATTGTGTCACTGGGAGCCGGCAGGCTGCAGCTGCCCTGAACAACACAGTAGATTACATAAACTACTAACGCCATGCTTTTATTGTGTGGATTTGTCATTCCACCATGCTCTTTTGACCTATATGAATAAATCTTGTGTTACACATTAAAACTGTCATAATTATCTGATCATTCTCTCACAGCTGCCTACCTGCTGCGTCTCCCAGTAGGGAGTTCCCTCTTAATGCTCTGGCAGTAATCAAGATAACCACTTCAGAGCTTGCAGACATTTGAGCCCAGGCATGTCAGAATGAATGGATAATGGCCCCTTCCTCAAGCCATAATCTTCAGGTAGCTTCAGGGTGAGGTGTGGGTTTGTTGGGATCTTCTGTCACAGGAAACATATATATATTTGTTTGTTTACGCAGTTTTTGCTGCTTTCTCTGGTTCTTTGGATTATACAGTACTCCCTTTAACTAACAAAAGCTGCAGGCCTGGATGTGTTTTGATATCCCTTAAGCTCTAGAAGGAAGAATAAAAACTTAAATATTAGAAACATGCAACTAGCTGCTTAAATATCAAACAAAAAAAGAAGCTGATTTCTTTCTTCTGCATTGCTAATAATAGCTATAGCAATATATTTCTGACCCTATTATTATTTATTGTGTAGCATATTGAGATGACAGTGCTGTAAATATCATAAACTGAACTGTATTAAAAGTGACTAAAGCAGAAAGTGGAGAGCAAAAAAATACTGAGAACTAAAAATTTAGAAAAGGGCTGGAAAACAATCCAACAAAACCTGAAAGAGGACCAGAGAAGTATCATTCGGTTAAATGTCAATATTTTTACCTATCTTTGCTCTTAAGTAATTTATAGGTTATACGTAACATGAAAATATCTGTTATAAAAAATATATATGCAAACATTTAAATAAACCAAAATACAAGACTTACACAAGAGCATCATGAAAGTGCCATTTTGAAAAATACATTACAACGAAAACAAAAGTAGTTTAAAAACATTTGCCTTTCTGTCTGTTCAAATACTGGGTTCCTGCCAAGAAACCAACCAAATTTAAATAAACTATACAAACTCCCACTGCCTAACCAGTCAAAGTACAGAAAATCCTCTCAGATTTGACATAAAAATAAAATGTAATGCAGTTCTGCACAAAGCACAAATCTCAACTTTGTCATTCTTAGCAGCAAGCAGAGGGAATTTCCAAGGGGCCCTCATCTATTCAAAACTTTTTTAATGCCACCCTGGGCAGTTGCCCATAAAACCCACATTCGCTCAGCGTGTGCATGTCACTGAACCTGTAGATACAATGATGATCCAACGTAAACTATGAAACGAGTTTATTTAAACTTGTAAAAAGACTTGTGGCTGTGTTTTTGTTGTTTTAATACAAATCCTAATTTCAATCTTGACATTCATGTCAATGTTGACTGCATGAAAACTTCCAACGAGAAGAGCAGTATGCTGCCCTAGAGGGTCTGAATAAAATCTGAAAAAGAGTCCATGTTGTGGACATTTTTCCTCTTTCCTGCTCCCCCAGTTCACCTCCTCTGGGCTCCTGTTTGTCCCAATTCTCATCAGCTGATTGCATGCATACATGGATGAAAGGAAGAACAGGTGAAAGCAGCACAAAGATACAATTGACTAGGGGAGAAAAACAGCCGACTTGCACATTGTTCTCACATAGATTTGACACGCTGAATGGCTGATGAGAAGGGACAGGCTGTAAACACGAATAAACATGGCAGAAGAAACATATGTGTGTGTGTGTAAGTTGGCTAGAGCATCAGACTTTAACCATTACTTTATTTATTATTGATAAACTGCAAAATACAATAGAACACTGGAGCTTTCTTTGTTTAGCAGACAACCTCTTACTATTTTATGAAGCTCTTTCATATTGATGAATATGTTGTGTGTAAGCAGTTTTTATTCAAAAAAGAAACAACTTTGATTTAACTTTTTGCTACAGAAACTAAGCATTGACTTTTACAAAGCTCCCAATAAAACACTGAAAGAATTAATGTAAAGGATTTAGTGTCATCTAGCTGTAAATGTGCATATTGCAACTAAACTGACTTAATTAAAAGGTAATTAAAAAACAACATTTCCAACACTACAGTACATGCAAAAGGAAAGCAAGTGTTTCAAGATGAACAAGTAAATTCTCAAGCAGTAATCGACAGAATGTGGCTGTACTACTATTTATTCATCAATAATCAGCTGATGGTGTCTCTCATTGCCTGATTAACTTAGTTAACAACTATCTGATCAGTTGGGGAACTCATAGATTTAAAATTGAATCCACAAATGTTGAGTTGATCCTTGAATAGAAAAAAAGATATTAAAGAAGGAAACAAGTAACATACCTAGTAATGACGCAGACTCAGTATACATGTACTCTTCTGAGCTGGAGGGCCTAGAAAATTAACACAAACAGTTCAATGACGTGAGAGGACTCGACATTTGACAAGATCACCTCTACCTCCTCATGCTGAAATTCAAACCCTTATCTCCTAGATATAGAAATATTGAGCTTTCTCACATGTTCATTGTGATAATCTACTGGATCCAGAGCTGATTCTGGATCTGTTGCATTCACCACTGCATGAAAGTGTAGCCACAACGATCCAGTTTCGACAAAGCAAAGGAAGAAATGGCTGTACAACCATCAGAAATAGATTGTTTATCAATAGTCTGATGTCCATTCAGCCACAATGTGGTTGAATTGAGAAACTTTGCTCCAACCGCCTTCATCCTCTGGACTTTTTTAAAGTCCACTGGTTTCCACTGTTTATGCTTAACTTTGACATCCCTCAGTGCGACATCTTAGATTGGGTTAGTCGGGTTTACCGGAGATATATACGGAGATGCACACATGTGAGAGCGTATCTGCTTGTGACTGTGCACAGCTTGAAATTACAGCTTGTCATTGGATGTCATGTCTAATATAATCATATGGCGACTGAAGCTCTATTATTCATGAGATCAATGCTGGGATTCAATCAGGCCTGATATCATTCAGCCTACCAACCCTATTTTGATTCTTCCTCTCCATCTCTTTATCCAACCTTTTCCCTCTGCAGATTATTTTCCCCTGTTGAGTTTGACTCGTGAAGGTTGTGAACATGAAAAGGGAGAGTGTTCACCTCGAGGGATGGCAGCCAGAGAGAGACCGCGAGGTGCCTCTAACACCTTGACTAGCAGGGCTTGAAGGCCGGAGGCAAAGCAGTGGAAGGGAAATGTGTAAATAGTGAGAGGATCTAGGTGAAATAATGTAAGGTTGCAAAGGTGAGTCAGTCTCACACTTTGAAGGATGACCAAGCAAGGCTGAACTTTGGGTCTCGTTTTTCCCTCAGTCACTCATTCAACATTTCCTGCAACAACACAGTCAGAAATCACAACAACATACAAAAAAGACAAAAAGGAAATTCGTCCTCTTTGAGTTCTGAGATTTTTTTTTATATATGATAATAAAAATTATTTGGTGTTTACAAGGATTTTAAAGTTTGCAAAGTATGTTTCAACATGCTACAATATGACAAACATAAGTCATTACGGAAAATAACTTTATGGAAATACATGAAACAAACATACAGTAAAAAAAAACAAAAAAAACAAAAACAGATAATAATGACACAGCATTAATTTAAAAGCAAAATCATAATGTTACATTAAAAATACAGTTACGATAACTTTATCAATATATATTACAAATATCATATACTGATCAATGGAAATTACCATTTACATTTTGAATTGCATCAAAACATAATGTTCCCGAGCTGCATTGCTTATCATCAACGTTTCTACACAAATAGCGACACACAAATAAATAAGAAGATAAGAGTTGCAAAAAAATTTTTTTTCAACATTTCATAGATTGCAACACATTTTCATCTGAATTTGACTAGGCCATTCGAACATAAATGTTCTTCATCATTCTATTGGAGCTCTGGCTGTATGTTTATGCTCAATGTCCTCATTGGAAGGTCTTTCCAGTTTCAAGAATATTTCTTGAAACTCATATTTCATCCTCTAATATGTTATGTTAGAAAGCATTCCCACAGCATGATACTGCCACCAAAAGAAAGTGTATGATGACGTCACATGGTGACGCACAGGGTGAGTTTTAAGAATGACTTCCTTCTTGCCACTCTTCTGTGGCTCTACTCTTTGATTACAATTTACCTCTTGGTGATGCAGCGTCTGCAGTGATGTCGGCGCTGTACCGTTCTGTCGGAGTGAAGAGAGAGCTGAGTCAAAAGGCAAACCTCTCGATTCATCAGTCGATCTACGCTCCTCCCCTCCTCTATGGTCACGAGCCTTCAGCAGTGAACGAAATAATCAGATCACAGATACAAGCAGCCGAAAAGAGTTTTCTCCACAGGGGGACAGAGTTAGGGTACAGCCGCTGCTCTGCCACATCAAGAGGAGCCAGTCGATATGCCATCTGGTCAGGAGGTCTCCTAGACGCCTCCCTGGTGAGACCCAGAGGAAGACCCAAGACAGACAGGAGGGACTATGTCTCTCAACTGGCCTGAGAATGCCTAGTGATTCCCCCTGGAGGAGAAGCCCAGGCGGCTGAGGAGAGGGAAGTCTGGGTACCCCGTGTAGGCCGCTGACCCCGCGACCCGACCCCAGATAAGCGGATGGTCATGTCTCAATAGGTTTGTAGTTGAGCCAGGCTTTTCAGACAATAGAATGAACAAGCTTAATGCTCCATTAGGTGCTTAAAGCTTGGGATGTAGTTTTATAACCTACTTCTGGTGTTAATTTCTCCATGTTTTCACTCTTGTTCTCTCACAAACCTCTGAGAGCTTAAGTGGAACAGCTGGATTTATAATCATACTAAATTACACCCCGTTGAAGTCCATTTACTTATTACAAAAACAGTGGCTTTAATTAGAGGCCCCATTTACACAAAGCCAGTTTCCAGTGAAACCATAGCATTTCTGTTGCTATCCAGCTGTTTGTTTACACATCTCCAGTGAGTTAGAAGGGACTTTTTGAAACAGGGTGTCACTGGTTTTGAAGTGACCAGTGACACAGAGTTGTGAGAGACTCCACAAGTGTCAAAGCGAAGATGCGCAGAACGCACAGTAAAAAAAATGCTGGATAGTATTTTTTCATGTGGTACATTAACTTTTCAGTTCAACACGTTTTCTGATATGCCATCTGTGCGTTACATGATACTTCATTCATTGGAGACGGAGAAGCACTTTGCGTTTAATGCAGAGAATGAAAGACCTCGTGAGACAAAGAATAATTTCCACGAAACACTAAAATCACAGCCCCCTACAGTATTTAATATAAATTTGTTCTCAAAACCAGTATGAAGTCCATTCTGCTGGTGCTCTGTAGCTTTTCCTGCTTCTACAGCACAGCATTCCCTTGGGTATTAGTTTGTAGTTTGTGAACTGCTAGCGTTGGACTCGGCTGACCGGTTATCCTGATAAATGTTCACAGATGCATTTTTTTCACTATGGATTCCAAGTGAAACCTATAGTTATTGCGCAGCCCAGAAGTCATGGGAACTTAATCTTCTGCAGAGTGGCATCAGCGTGTCTGTCTGTGTGACTTGTCTCAAGCTGTGACGTTCCCGCTCTGGAGCGTGTGCGCTGATCTGAGTTTCCTGTGCGTGGACGTCTGGATGATGATGATGTCAGTGTGCGGGCCCTGGGCAGTGAAGTCAGGCTGAGGTTTGGGAATGCTGGGGCCGCTGGACCAGAGTCCCGGGGGAGAGCTGAGAAAAAGGCCACAAGTCTCCTCCCAAAAGGCTTCGGCAAGGAACAGAAAAGGGACGACCCAGAGGGCAGCATGTTATTAGCAGATGCATTGTGATGAAGCTCTCTTCTTTTTTTGTTGTTCACAGTGAGTAAAATTTTCTTGAGTCTGTGTGATTGACCGTGCAAAGCATTGCGCACAGGAAGCAGTGGTGACGCTCTCACACCGCCCACCATAGATATTACAATGGAAAGCCAAAGCAAGTGAGCAACTGTACGCCCCCTCTGGCCTGCACCACATGCATGGAAAACTACCAAATCCCTGAGCTGTGGATATGCTGGCCAACTAGTATATATGTTCCCTCACAGGGCCGCAACAAAGGCTGACTCAGGACACATTAACGATCTGTGTGTTTGTGGACATTAAGAAATGGTGGCAAAGCAAAGTGGTGTAGGTACACTGGCTTGCTTCTCTTCTGACACGTGTGAGGATAAACATTAATTTACTTGACTGACGTTAACACCCTGTTGAGTAAACACACAAGCAAACTTACACCAGCGCCGCCGCATACGACACCAACACTCAGGTTGCGTCTGGCGAGCGTCGTCGAACCCGAGAAACAGCGCCAGTTCAGAGCAGCAGCTTTGCGGTTCAACCACACATGCAACGCACGCCTGTATTATGGTTTAGCAGCCCCTCAATTGTTAGCGTGCCTTGTTGTCACGCTCCACAGGGAAAGAAACAGACGGCACAGAAAACATAACGCTTAAGAGCTATGAAATAACATTTCATACAGGATGGTCAGTCCTGGTCATTTACATGTAGAATTTTAATTCATAGGTAATAATTATATCATCTGTCAGCATTTTCTGTACAAATGATTATGTTTTGATAGATAATATCTAGAATTATTCATACCTTTTCTCATGACGACTAGACACACTTATGTTAAATAAGCTTATTAGCTGGTTTAATGATTCTGCATGGGATTTACAGCTGATCCCTGCTTAACCCTTACGAAACCTTTCGTATGAAAATAATTTTTTGACCTGCTTGGCTATATTTTGCAGATTCCTGTTTAGCTGATACCTAATACCTTACAAGTTGCAATGATTATTACATTTCTCTAAGGAATTTTGGAGTAGAAAAATGTTTCATAGACCAGAATATTTTCAATTGGAAATATTCTGGACTTCAATCATAAAGATCGTGTGTTCACAATCTTCATGACAAGAACAACATTCAACACTATTGATTTAGATTATAAAAGCCAAGATCCTGAAGGAAAGCAGAGGTGACCAGGACTGCGCAACAAGTCATTGTGATACTATTCCTGATTATTGGGATTATATTGTTTGTCAGGTTTTTCTTACTTTTTCCCCTTCATTTCCTCATTTCACCTACATTTATTTTTATAACACCAATCCTCATCACTCGTTAAGTCATCAAGTTTAGCTATGAAGGGCAGGGAAAGTCCATCCAACATGCCAGATATTTTACTGACATGCACTGAAATATGATATCCCACCAAATATTGCATCTAAACAGTCCTTTGGGATAGTGATACTGCAGATATTAGTACTAAAATGCTACAATTTGACATATTCTGCAGCTAAAAAATATCCTCATTGAAAAACGTGATATCTATTGCATGTTCTCCTAAAAATTTACACTTTAATAATTAACTGTCATACTTTTCCTATTTTGAATTTACCCAACTTTGTCCAAATAAACCGATACACAATGGCTAACTACATGGGTAGAAAATACATGTAGTTTGGGCCAAAATCCCTCCAAGAGGAAAATAACTTTGAAGGCATTTTCAAGCTAAACTTAAGTCTACAATTCATTGTCACTTTCTTTCAAAAGTGCAGAGAATCCACAAACAAGTAATCTAATAATCTATTTTGCATCATCAAGGTCTGACATAAAAATAGGTCAAAATAAATCAATAGAGCCAGACTTTTAGGGAAGAAATGTGCTGCAGGCAACGGCAGGGAAATCACAAAATGGTGAT
This sequence comes from Girardinus metallicus, assembly GCA_903067095.1. Classification (NCBI taxonomy): domain Eukaryota; kingdom Metazoa; phylum Chordata; class Actinopteri; order Cyprinodontiformes; family Poeciliidae; genus Girardinus; species Girardinus metallicus. Next base: position 3,008 of record CAEGAE010018912.1, on the reverse strand, counting down.
CATAAAATCGTTTTTTGAACAAAAAGTTCTGAACAAAAAGCACTCACAAAGCACATAATATATTTTGTAATGGCCAATGTTTTGATCAGCAGACACCAAGCTTTGCCCCAAGCTGGCATAAACTGAATCAGACGTTAGGTTTCGGAGGAGGTCACAATATGAAAGCATGTCTCTGGGCAAAGTGTGGTGTCTTCATTTGTGTACAGAAAAATTCAAGGAATCCTTTTCGTTTGTGTGCGTGTTTTTGGCTAATAAATGTGATTATTTGCGTAGATGGGTTTATTAGTTCTTATGCAAGTGAAATTTGGGTCAGGGCAAAGATAGGGCAGGCAGTTTTCTGGTTCAGAAACCTAAAAGGCAGCCAGCAGCATGTTTACATGTATGCCTAACAAAAACCCAGAACCTTTTAAGTACATTTTCATTTTTCTCACTTGCCAGATCTAGATATCAGGTTTTAACACAATTCGGCCTGATTTTCTTTGTCAGAGACTCCAGAAGACACAGGTTGAGGCCTGAACAATCACCTGGATCTATGACTGTGGCCAGCAGCACAGGAGCACCACAGGGCACAGTACTCTCACCTTTCCTTTTCACTTCAGAATACCAGCACAAGTCCAACTCCTGTCTTCTGCAGAAACATTCAGATGATTCTGCAGCTGCTGGGTGGATCAGAGATGGACAGAGAGCTAGCAAACCGCTTTGTGTCATCGCATGGGAACAATCATCTCAACTTTAATGTGAACAAAACAAAGAAGAAGATGTTAGATTTTTTTTAAGAAACAGGGTTGGAACATTTTTACTCATTGATGTGATTTGGCACTACAGCTCTGGAAAACAGCAAGAGACTCCGCTGCTCTGAACCCCACAGAAAACCTCCTGGTTATTTCAACAAATACTGATGTCTGAACTCTTCCTGAGTTAAAACATTGGTGCTGTTGTTTCTAAATGAATATGAACTTGTTCATAGAATAAAAGAACAATGTTCATTTTACTCAAACATATACTTATAAAAAGGAAAGTCAGATGAACTGATAATTTTAAGTGGTCTCTTAATTTTTTCCAAAGCTTTATATTGATAAAAACTGTGCTGATTTGATTGATAAAATGTTTAAACACACAACAATTTCATGTGGTCATCTGGAGTCTGGATGGCCACATAAAAAGCTATGGTGGACCAGATTTGGCCCTTGAGCTTGAGACGTGGTCTATTGATTATGTTTACATAATAATGATAATAATAAGAAGAAAAATAAATCTGTCATCCTTTCATATGCGTTTTTTTTGTTGCTCACATATGGTTTGTTTTTGTGACCTCATTGGAAACAGTCACACTGTAAAATTTCCACCATTACATTTTAGAAAAGAGTGACAACAAAATGAGCACAAGATCCCGAAATTTTAGCTTATAACATAAAAAAAAAAATCATGAACAAAACCAAAAATACACTTTTTGAAAAACATCGCTCAAATGTTTAATATTTCTTTGCTTTTTCTCCACTGAAGAGTCGCTCTTATGTAACAGCACCTGTCTTTATCTCGCCTGCTCTACCTGCCTTTTTTTACATACAGACAAGTCATGACAGAAATTTAAGTCCCTCTTCTCTCCTTTCATCCGATAAACGGACCAATGAGAGAGCAGGAATGAAAAATGATGAGCGTACTCAGTGAATGGAGAAAAGGGGAATGTCCTGATCCTGAATGGCAGAGTGTGGAGGGCTGAAGGCGGTTGGAGCGCAGCGAGGCCGGGCCTCACAGAGGAACATGCTGGAGGATAAGGCGTGTTCACTTCGGCAGCGTGGCGTCGAGCCAGTCCACCGGTGCCATTTGATGCCTGAGCTTGTGACGGTGCAACAGTGTGTGGCGGACGCTGAGAAAAGATTTGGCAGCTATAAATAGGCTGTGTGTTAAAGAGGCGCATTGTAAATAGTGCTTTGGCATAGTGTCACTTTACACCCCCCTCCCTCCGCACCCACTCGCTCTGGGTCTCAGCCCCAGACCGGACTTTTCTTAACAGTTTCATTATGCCTGAGTGCGTCATGAACGCTGGAAAAAAAAAAAGATGAGAAGAAAAGGAGGAAGAAAGAAAGGAAAGACGGGGGTTGGCAGCAGTGTTATGGGACAGATTACACTCCAGCTCTGCGAGTGCGTGGGTGGGTGTGCGTGTGTTTGTGTGTGTGTGTGATGTAATGTAAGTGAGGCCAGGCTTCCCCAGGTACTCCGGTGTCTCCAGGTCTGGGAAGCTTCCAAAGATCAAGAGAAAAGACAAATGTAGAAGAAGTGATCCTGTGTCTCTTCTTTCTTCTCCTCTCAGTCTCCTCCTGCAGCTCCTTTTTTCTTTCCCTACAAATTCAGCTTTCCTCACCCTACTTCTTTCCTTTCCTCTCTCATCAGAATTTCCATTTAAAAGCTCCAATTTTTTATCCCTCAGTACAAATATCCATTGTATATTTGCAAGAAAAACTCGTACCATGGGCAGATTTTTACTATTCATATCCTTCAAATCCAGACTGTATTCAGGCATGAATAGACGCAGCTGTAACCGTAACGAAAACCAAACGTATTATTGAACACTTAAGGTAACAATTACACAGTTCCAATATTCTTCAACAACTATTACAGATTTGTGTAAATCTGAATATCATCAAACAGTGATTGTATCTCAGTAATTCAGTACCAAGATTGAAACTCAGTTATTTTCCAGATTCAACATGCAGATCAACTTATTTTGAATGTTCAAGTATAACTATTAATTTTGATCTTTCTGGGGAACTATTGAAAACTAAGAACTCAGTTCAAATCAAAAATCAAATCAAATTTTATTTGTATAGCACATTTCAGCAACAAGGCATTTCAAAGTGCTTTACATCATAAACATAAAACAGAGTCATGCAACAGAATCAACAATCAAAACATTCATTAAATTCATAAATGATTACGTTTCAAATACAACTCTAAACAGGTGGGTTTTTAGTCGAGATTTAAAGGCACTCAGTGTTTCAGCTGTTTTA
>CAEGAE010018911.1:0-19862 GCA_903067095.1 Girardinus metallicus | reverse complement strand
AAGGTTTCATTTAGTTAGCGGAACCGTTCTACCGCGGCAGCGCGGCTAGGAAAAGAATCGTCTTTTTGCCTTCGCGAAACAATAACATGAAATGTGTCTAAATGCTATCAGCTAGTAATAAATAATAAACTTATACATAAAAGTTCTGCCACTTTTCCTACAATTGCAGTGGAGTTTTCGGTTTTGAGTGTGTTCACACTGCCACCTGTTAGCGGTGCAGTTGGTTTTATTTAACTTACTTTAAGTGTTCAGAGCAGCTCAGCTCTGAGCGGCTTTACAGTCTTAAGGTCCGCTGTCTGTCTGCAGTTTGAAGTCTATCAGTGACAGCTCAGGTTCTGCCAGTACAGTAGTTATAATTTTTTATACAGATTTTAGTAAAGCATACTTAAAACAATAAGTGAGCATCAGTGGAAAATTAAAAATATTTTGAAGGGATGATGAAAAATCTACTTCCTTTTACAACCTTTAGTCACTGGCCTGCATTCTTGCTACCTTTTATTGGCCTTAATTTGAGCTCATTTAATTTATTACTTTTTACTACCTTTCACTACCGCGCAGAAATCCTGCTTAAAGTTTTGGCTGTGTTACAAAACCAGAACAAAGTTGCATTTCCCGCAATATGATCGTCCAGCAAGAGATCCAAAATGTGAGATTGAATGTAGCCAATCCAGCTTGTTGCAGTTGATGAAAAGTCTGTTCAAAAGAATAGGACTCAACTTTTGATATTTAGTTCTGCAGATCAAACTGAGATTTATCTGCCTGTCGTTTTTCTCCAGTCTGAAAGGTGAGCTGGCTGGGCTCATCTTATGCTGCAGTCAGGGGAACGAACTCTGGTCCCCTGACTGCAGCAGACCATAATATCATCTTGACTCAGGAGCAAATGGTTGGATAAGGAGATGGAAGACTTGTTAAATCCAAGATGTCATTCTTTTAAATAGAATGGGTTGTAAATTAGCCACACGTGCTGCATCGGCATTACAAATGTGCGCAAAACTTTGTTGATATTTGGCTAATGTCGAAAAACACAATTTTCCAATCACAATGTTCTCATTAAATACTTAAAATCCAATGTGTTTGATTAAAAAAAAAAACAACCTTCTTTTTATCAAAAACTACTTTTTTTAAATTGCCGTGTTTCCATTGAAGCAAATCTATTCTTGAAATGTCAAACTGCGCAATGATATGGTCAATGGAAATGCAAATTAGAACCCAAAAAGTCAAACATATGGTTTTGTACCTTCTAATGATGTCACTGATATTGGGTTAGTTTCTTCCAGATTTAATGCTTGTGTGTGTTTTTCCATTTCTTTGCTCTCTTGTTTCTTTATTGGGTATCCAAGATGCCATTTCTTATTGTTTGGTATGTTTGTATGATGTCATTTTCACTCTAGTTTTTGCAAAGTACTGAATGCCAAATGTCATAACAATATGGGCTTTAAAGGATTATTTGGACTTATTACAGCAAACATACACGACTCTAGATGCTAATTCTAACCATTATAAACGATGTAAACAACACACTTCAAAAGAAATTGAGAAAAATCCTAAGAATGTAGAGCATTTATAGTTTATGCCAATAACTGTGTCCCAATGCTCTAGCATTACGATTAATAGTTTCCACGTTTACCCGTCAAAACTGCCTGAATGTAAAAAAGGAAGAGCCCATTCCTTTCATCTGCACTGCGTCCAAATTCAGGAGGGAATAATTATTCACACATGCAATGCCTCAACCCAAAAAATTATAAACAAATGTCTACAAAAAGGACAAATCAGAGCCAAGCCGGAGCTACTCCAACATGTTGCGACTACTTGCAACGAGTCAGGCAAATCTAACAACAGACTGCACAGGAAGAGCAAATTTACATCATCCATTCAAAGAAAAACGGAGCCAAGGTGAATAAAATGCAAAGTTTACAAGAATATGGGGAAACTGTGCGCATAACAGTAAAGGATATAAATAACTATCAGTTTGAGCTTGTTCGGAGCAGTGACGGTTAAAAAAAATAACTAACAGCTGCTAGGTGGAAGGATCTGTGATGACACCGGTTTGTGCACCTAGGATGCAGCACACAACTTAGGAAGAAAATACCCTTTTTTTTTTCTTTTCTTTTTTTTCAAATAACCTGAAAATATGAATTTGTGTTCAAATCCGGTGAGTTAATACTGCAAAACCAGTAATGCAACAAAAACCACGTTTTGCTGCATTGCCCCAAGCAAAACTGTTTGGATATGTCTGCACCAGCTCTGTACATATAAAACTGAAACTTCACCCCCCATTCTTCATTGCATTAGAATTAGTTCAAACTCATATCGGACTGGATCCATTCCTCACATACAGTGCCTGAAAAAAAATACAAGAATAAGGTTTTACAATTTTAACCAAATAACACTTTTTTTTTTGTTCTTTTTTCCATTTTGTTCCCTATTAACTCCATAGTTTGTAGTAGAGAATACCAATATCAATAATGCTGCTTAAGTACATATTGTACATGTACATAAAAATATATATATATAAAAACTCAGATTTGGTCTTTCCTTTCATTCAGTACGGCTTGGTGTCTTGCGTCATTCCAGTCCCGGTTAATTCCTCACAGAAGTCTGAAAATGCGCCAAAGTCAGAATAAGATTTAAAGCAGCTCAGTGGTGCGAGTGCCGACAGATTTACAAAGATACAGAAGTGCTCAGATTACAACAACAGCTAACAGCCAGTTTCCACGTGATGACACAGAGACACAGTAACTCTGAAAGATTTGTTTATAGGTCTTGTAGTTTGGCTCATTTAAACATAAGCTGCTCTCTTTATTTTCCCAAAGGCTTCAGCAATTGTAGTGCGAGTCACTTGCAAGCTAAAAACTCTCGAGTTTTACGGTCTTTTACATGAGGAACAGGCTTTTGCTACGTAAATGTAAAGCAGTGAAACCTCACAGATAATCCATGTGACACTTGTAGGCAAGCTTTATTGATTTTAAAGCGAAGCAAAGCAACACCACAGAGATCCGGTTTGTTTTCATAGTTAATGAAAGCAAGCACACGTACTTTGCGTAAATCATTCTCACCACAAGCAATGAACCATAAACTGGTCAGGCAGTGTGGAACACTCTTTTCTCGCAGTAACAGAGAAGAAACAAAAAAATAAATAAATCATGTTGGGACTTCACACTGTCGAAAACAGATATCAACATACTCTGCATACGCAATAACAAATCCCTTCATGTTTGGGTGTGAAACAAAAGCAAAGGAACTTGTGAAGATGCCGACAGAAACCAGCAGAAGAGAATTTTATTATCCACACTGAAACCAAACCTGGACTGCTACGACCTGACAGACCGTTCAGTGATGAAGAAGCCATTAGCAGCACCAAAACAAGATCACAGTTTTCAACAACGCTCAGCGACAAAGGCCTTAATTTTGGAAACTTTACGTGGGTGTTTTGCTGCACGAGGGCGTGGTGCATTTCACCAATTAGATGGTGTCATGACAAAAGATTATGTGGAAACATCTCAAGACATAAGCCTATTTGGTCTTCCAAATAGGTTAGTTATAAAGTGAGTGAAGGACAACAATCTGTATTTAAAGTGACCATCAGAAAGTTCTGATTTCCAGAAAATATGTAGGATATTTCAGGATTCCCTCTAAAGGTAAACGTAGTGATGCAAACGGAGAGCGCTGGAGGCAACGTGGCTCGACAAAGGCAAACCACTACCACATTTTCTGGGATTGTCCCAAGTTAAACAGTTATCAGACTGGTATCAGCAGCAAACCCAATCAAATGTGATTTTCAAAATTTATACTTCAGCCAGGTAACAAAACTGGCAAAAAAGAGGAGATACTAAACTGCTTCGGGCTCTTAGTGGCTAGCAAGAAAGTGACTGGAAGGACGTGGTTGAGCCAAGCCCATCCACAAATGGTTCCAAGTTATTCTGGATATCTATAAAATGGAAAAGCTAAGAGACTCTTTAAGAATCCAGAGATTCTATAAAATCTGGATCAAATAAATGGGTCATATATATTCCTCCTACCGCTCTCAAATTGCTATCTATAGCTGCATTTCCATTAACCATAAAAATTGCGTAAATTGAAAGTATGAAAATAAATTTGCTTAATGGAAACACACCAAATTTGAAAAAAATCTGATAAACTTTTGCGCAAGGATGAGGTGATTTTTCAGCCATATTGAGATAGATGCATTTTGCCAAACTGCAACGGAGACACTTTTTGCATGACAACTCATGTTGTAGTGACATCCGATCAACAACCGGATGTCACTACGGCTGAAAACCATGAAGAAGATGACAGGAAGTGATAGGAGGATGATAGTTTGGTTTTGTTGAACGATGTGCAGCAGGCTCCACTAGAGTTCTCTCAGCATGGCACAGTTTATAAAAAGTTGAGCGTCATTCGAACGTGTTGAATCCATAGCTCTTCTGTAAAACTGCCAACTACGATTTCCCAAAACCCTGCATACATAGCCATTCCCACGTATAAGGGGCTTGTCGCTCCAAAACCTGAATAAGACGCTGATGTCTCCCGTGATTGGCTGATAGCTGATGAGCGCCAACGCCATGAATGAATTATTATTAATATATGTAACGGTTTACATCCGTCACATCCATGATTTTTTGTCACTTATTGCATGAACAAGCTTATAAATTTCATTTAACGGAAACATTATAATTGCGAAATTGTGTATTGTTTTTTTGTTTTTTTTACGTTAGCAAAGTATTGACAAAGATTTGCAACCATTTGTAATGGAAATGCAGTTCATGCTTCCTCTAATCCCTTTTCTTTCAATTTCAGATTCTAATCTCCATGTTGCTGTACATAGAGACAACAACATAGAGATTAGTAAGTGTCTGGGTTCATGTCCAAAGATCTGACTCAATTTTTCTTCTGTCTTTTGTTGCAGCTACATGAGATTAAAGTTAAATAGCCTTTTTTGATTAAAAAGATCATTAAAAAAGAAGACGAAGAAATACGCTGGACTTTGTGGTTTGGACTTGAAACAATGTAAACATTTCAGTGGTAGGAAAAGCTTCAACGGCCCTGAGCCTTCAGCTTTTGAGGTTTGGTTTAAAGCAAGGAGGCACACATTTTAAAAGGTCAAAACAAAATTTGGACCAAACATAAGTTTACATGGATGCATTTTTCACTTAGACAACTGCAATCTGCCCTCAAAGGAATAACACACTGTGGCTGGTGTGTGACCGTTTCCACCATAGAATAATATATAACCTCAACAAATCAACCATCTACTCCCACTTATAACATTGTACAATATTGACACAACGAGCTGATGTCACTTCTAGTTCCTTCGGTAAAAACCCAGCCACGTTAAAGTTTAAAGTTTCCAGGGAAATAAAAAAAAAAACATTGACACCACTTCTCAACGAAGTACACTATGTGCACACTACTTCTGTGTCCAACTTCAGCCGAGGTTCATTAAATCACTTCCATATCACTGTGTTCAGTCTTCCTCTTATTTACGTTCCTGTTTCATTCTGTGGATTTTGCTGTCCTTGGTTGACCTCTTTCTGAAAAACTTTTGTTTTGGGTCAGACTTCAGTTTTCTGTCCAGCTGCCTCCTATAAATTCTGCACACGGGTGCTCTCTCTCTCCCACACCACATAATGACGTTTTTAGAAGAATGTGGAAGCATGTTGGGTCCAGGCCACTGGAATCTGCTTCCTCAGCCAGGCAGAGTGAAATAAAATGTTCAGAGATGATATAGTTTGCTCTTATGAAAACTCATTTTCAGTTATCGCTTTAAGGATTTCATGGGATTGGCGCAAACATTACCTTGCAGGAGTATCTGTACTCTTTATGCTTTTGTGTTTCATATTTCAAGCATAAACTTTTATTTCATCAGGATTTCAGTCGAAATCCAAACCTCAATCCAACTCAGAATATGAAGACTTACTAAGACTGAATTAAACCTTATTAAAATTTTATTGTGCAAAGAGTAACGGGTCAAAATTTTAGTCCCTACTTGTGTAAAGACAAGGCATAGTTCACCATTATGTACTACTTTCAGTTGGGCCACCACTTAAAAAGCCAATAAAATATATTTAAGTTTGTACTAATAACACAACAGGATGGGAAAAGTTTCAGCGCCTACATCACCTAACCATGTTGAGAGGCCCTGACAGATGTCAGACATGAGGGACAAGATTATTGAACAGAGCGACAGAGATTGTTTTCCCGACTTGTTTTTGCCAGTTCAGCCACGGTTTCTACTTGTTCAAGTCGAGCTAATTTGTCTGTGAACATAACACACCTGATTGGGGCTCATACACGGCACTACTTACAAAAGTTGGAAGTAGCTAGCTTATAAGCCAAACCGCAACTTGTGTTGATTTGAATTCAACTTCACTTGAATTCACGCCACATGGTTTATACCACCACATCGTCTTACACCGGAGTAGACTTAAAGGCGTACGAAAATGTAGATGCTAACCAGATTTGTTTTTGTTTTCCTTTGGTACATGCTAGGCTACGTGATGGTGAGTCATTTTCTCCAGGATTACAACTGAGTCGGCACGCACCTTTTCCATAAGGCAATAATTGATTGCGTCTTTCTAGTCTTGCTTACTTATCAAGCGTAGGAACGTTAATCTTTTTACCTTGTAAAAAGTGTTTGCTGCAAATCCACAAATACACCGTGGATTTGCTGTTAGTCCTTACAATTGACTGCTGCTGTTCATCGTCGTCTTTCCTCATCAAAAGGTTCACAATAAAATGACGAGGTTGGTTTATATCCTTGTCTGTGCAGCCGACCAGGCAACACCCTATGATTGAATGTCAACTGTCTGTCTTGTGACAAACGCATCAGTTGTGTAGACGTCCATCCGTTCTGAAGACCGTGATGTCAGGTCATAGGAAAGGGTCAATACATTTGCAAAGTCCTACTTTTGTAGGTGGTACTAGTTTGGATTGATTTAGTGGCTGCTCGTGAGAGAGAGAGAGACTTTTTTTTTATCTAGAGTGAACCAACATCGACGCAAATATTAATTAGAAGGGGGAGGTAACCAGTGGATACGTGACCTTTATCCTCAAGAGCATCTGAGATTGAACTAGATGTTGTACGTCTTGTGTAAAGTTTCCGTTACACAGAACCAATTAGATGGACCACTCGGAGCTGACTCTGCTTACGTCACTGTGACCCGCAGTATTTTCTATTGTCCCACTCCGAACGGAAAACATACCTTTCATATGTAGCAGAACAGCTCTGTTAACCTGGAACCTCTGCCAGGCATAATAGAGCTCCCACCCTCTATTGGGTGAGAGCTTCATTTTCACTTCATTTTTTTTAAGGAAACCAAAGTGACTAACTAGTCCGGCTGAATTCTGGGTCAGCTTTCCCTTGGTTTTATTGAGTGATTGGGAGTAAAGAGGAGATGAGATACAGAAGGAATGCAGAGGGTGGACAAGGAAACAAATGTGGAACAAAAAAGAAGCCACAAAAACAATCTGGCTGCCACAAAGATGGTAAACAGTATGAGGGCATTATGGAAAAGTAATAGAAACATACCGTGCTATGGGGTAGTAGAAGGTTTTGGTTCTCCAAAATTGTGTAGTCTGCATTTGTATTCAGAACTACTGGAGTCAATAATTTGTAGAAACCAACTTTTGCTTCAGTTACAAATGAAAGTCTTTTAGATGATGCCTCTACCAGTTTTGTACAGCCAGAGATCAGAATTCTGGCCGTACATCTCTGCAAATTAGCTAAAGCTCAAAGGATGGCAAGAGTCTGTGGACAATAGTTCTCAAGTCTTGGCGTAGATTCTCAGTTGGATTTAGGTTTGGACTTTCATTGAGCCATTGCATCGCTTGAAAATGTTGTCATCTAAGCAACTGCCATGTTCCATTATGGTATGGTGTGTTTTCCAGTGAGAGATTTCCTCAAAAAATATCACTATGCAAGGGTTCTAAAAGGTTTAACTTTGGTTTTATTGAACTAGAAGAAGAAACAGCTCACAAAGTTATCTTAGGAATTTCTGCAAACAATCGAACGAGGACAAAACATCCTGTGAAATATTCTAAACCTGTAGCGCTGCACATCCCTTCCAGTCTAGATAAGATGGATCCACAGAAACATTTCAGCGTGAGCTTTTGGCCCTATGACATTGGCGATAAATGGGAGAGGAGATTAAAACACTCAACCGTGGTGCGGATTCAACCATCTGCTGCCTTCGTTTCCTTCAGACACTAAAGATGGAAGCCCTCTGTCCCAAGGGTCAAGACAACATCAGCAGTGTCAGCCTGGAGGGTGAAATAATCTGGTTGAACCAAAGTGGCAGCCATATGAAACAGATGATATACTATATACACATCATATGCCGTACACCCGGGAGGATCACCCAGCAATGTGAGGGAAATCTGAGTTGGGTGATGTATGTTTGCAGTCAGACAGTTGATACAGACAGTTGTGGCGCTCTTGGGGCCCAACAACATGTTCTGGAGGAGCGCAGACTGATTTTTCATTAAGGCAGACTGAGGTTTGCTCCTGGAGGGAAAAGCAGAGGAGCGCTTCTCTGCATGCAGATTCTGAATCCTAACACTATGTCCTTTTCTTTTTCTTTTATAGACATCTGCTGCCACTTTAAGGCATGATGCTTTTACCATGTGTCTCTTAAGGCTGCAAGATAGACTACTCTGACATCTAGGCTTTTACTTTAAGATTCAAAGTTGCTAGGGACACTTGGATGTTATGGAAATAAAGAAGGAAAGGACATGAGAGATTCTTTGGACAACACTAGTGAATGTGAGGCAAGGAAATTAGCACTCTAAGTTTTTTCTGAGCATACCAATCCCGTAGTGAAACATGGTGGCAGCACCAAGCTGAGGGAATGTTTTCCTTTGGTAGAGGTGGTGAAGCCTCTCTTAGTTCAGAGCAGTATGTTACACGGTCTTGTACTTCGGTTAGCAATGCAGAGTCACAAACGTGAGTGAAAACATTAGTGAGGAGAGTCAACATAATGAAATCAGAGGCAAATTTAGCTCAACAAAAACACGGCGATGGACGTTACTTATTGCAACAATGCGTTATCCTTCCACTGAAGCATTTAGCAGTTTATGGTTAATGTTTCTAAATTACGTTTGAAACGAATGGCTTCTTTCAAACCTTCCTGAACATAAAAAAAAAGCTGGAAAACAGATGTTTGGTGCGAGACAGTAAAATAATTTCTGTAACAATTTTTTGAAGACACAAATTTTCACATTTCAAGTTTACAAAGATGAACATAGCGATTAAACGTGTGTGTGTGTGTGTGTGTGTGTGTGTGTGTGTGTGTGTGTGTGTGTATATATATACATATATATACACACACATTTATGTCTTCAGATGACTATCTGCCTTTCTATGATATGAACATGACTCTCTGGGGGGCCAAATGGGCTGGACAGTATTTTAGTATTTATAAAGAGGAAACTATGGCCCCTTCTCCCCCCTCCTCGGGGCACCACTACCTCTAGACCACACTTTTCACATTCTTACTTGGAGAATTTTCAAAAAACTGTGTTGTTTTTTTTTTTTCGCTTCACATTTGTCCACTATGTTATGGTGGCTTGTCACAAAAACGCCCAATAAAAGTTGTAGTTGATTCATTAAAGTTACCAGATTTTAGGAAGCATTTGTCAACTATGACTAGATTTGAAAGGAGCTGGATAGTTCGAATAAACTAAACTCTGCTTCCAGACTTCTTCAGCTTTCTTTTTTAATTTGGAACATAGCGCGATGGATCCGTTTCAGCCACCTTGGGAAAGAAGTTGTCAACTGGTCCCAGGATTCAGCTGCGTCTGATGGAAAAAGTGTCTGAGAGGGCGAACGCGACCCGTTTCTACATACCTCACCCCCACCCACCCACCTCTCTTCCTCTCACGAGTCCGGGTGCTACGGAGAAGTTCATGGTTAGTTGGCATCACCTCAAGGGTTTCTGGAACTTTCTTCAAGCTGTAATTTCCCTACCATTAAGCCCCTTTTTAGCTTTTCCCCGAACACTCTCTGAGCGTCGGAGGAGTGTGTAAAGAATAAACTTAATTGGTCTGAAAATGCTTTCTAACTCAGCTATCAACACTCTTAATTCCCATGGTGATTTATGCGTCAGATTTAGATTTCGTTCGTTCCTTCGCGAGCCCCGGCGTTTCAGGGGGAACTTGATGACGGCTCCTTTTGGCCTGTGCCTTAAAAGGTGACATCACCGTCAGTTGCATCCCATTACCAGAAACATTACCTTCCCACTCAGGCCTCGAGTTCGGACAGAAACATCTGGATTTCCTTACCTTCTCCATAACGTCGAGTCACCTTCGTTGACTGGCCGCAGATCTTTTTTTTTTTTTTTTTTTAAGCGGCTCAACGAGAAGCTGGTAGCTTGGAAACAGAATAACGAGCTCGGCGTCACCAGCACCGTCCACCTCGTTCTTTTAACCTTTTCCGTTTGCCCTTGGAGCATCTGGAACACATTAAAGCCGTGGGGGAAAATTAGTCTCCACCTGAACGTACTGTACCAGATCTGCAAGCTGCAGCATGGCATTTCTGTAAAGTGCCTCCAAGAATCGGCTCGGCAGGAGAGCTTGACTCATTCAAGGAAATTTTTAATAAAACATTCCTGGACCTAAGAATTTCAGTCTATACCTGTGGTTGAAACAATTCAATAGTTTTCTTTCTAACAACCTTTGGCTGCATCAATGAAACATCGTCTAGGTTGTGTGCGTACCGGCTTTGCACATCTAAAGACGGCAACGTTTGCCATCCAGTCCCAGTTAACATTAACGACCTTTCAGTTGAACTTAGGTCTGGACTTGAACCGGGCCAATTGTTTTAATCCAAACTGCAGACAGCTGGACTCCATTTAGCAAATTAGGTGACTTCTGAAGGCAGTCGGACACATTATTTCAGGAAAATGAAGCAGGATGGATAAAAATGCACTTTTTGGTTTATCGTGCAGAAAACCTAATAGAATACATTGAATTTGTGGTACGGAAAGTGACAAAACGAGCACAACAAGTCACTGTATTAGGAGGTAGACATGAATAAAGTTCTCTCTGGGATGTTTATGGTTGTTGTGATCTAATAATCAATTGATTTGTCTACGCCTGGAGCCACAGTGTCTTGTAAGTCAATGTGTGTCAAAACAAACAGGAGAAAAAAAAAAAAAGAGACTGGCTTTTCCGGGCCAAACCTAACACACCGGCCCTCTGGCAGGACGGTCACATGCTTCTTCTTTTGTTACCACATCTGCGTCTCAGCATGTTGACTCCCACAAACATAACAGCTCTCGTCCGCCGAACAGCGTCCCGTGGTCACGAATCTGATTTACAGTGTAGAAACAAAAGCAAACAGCAACAAAAAGGCCCACTAGATTTAACATGTGGAGTCACTTTTCCAATCCTTTTGGGAAGCGGTTCTGGTTGGTCGATTGTGTTAAATGCCAACAAAATATGCTGAAGTTTGTGACAAGATGTAAAGATATTTGTCAACTGGACAAGACACGTAAAAACTAAATTGGCACCAGAGGTAGCTAGAGTAGCCAAAGACTGGACTCAAGTAAGAATAGCTCTACTTCAACATATTTTTACTCAAATAAAGGTAAAAAGTAGCCGTTTCAGAAATTACTAAAGCAAGGATAAAGTATTCGGTAAAACGACTACTCAAGAGTAACTTATCAAAACACGAATCATTTAATATTTAAAAATTACACCATCAGACCGACCAAATTATAAAGCTGTGTGGAGATTTTAGTGTTTTAAGGATGAAAATGAAAGTAGTTTAAATAAATAACAATTACAAAATCAGGCATTTTTTTTTTTTTTTTAATTGAACCCCAAATCAATTTCTTTTAAAGGGGCATTATCATGCATTTTCCAGGCACATAGTGTTATTTTAAGGCAGAATCAGGTAATTAAGTTATTAAGGGGTTTCGCAATGCCCTCTTCACATTTTCCTCAGAGAGGAGCAGATACAATTACAAAACCAGAGAGCAAAACTGAACTGCGCCACCAAAGCCAGTGGTCTGGTGGAAAATCTCTGCGCTCACATGGACGAACTACAGCGACATCAACCCCTTTGTTCCCCGTCTCCTTTTTTTACAGGAAAAATAATGACAGAATATAGTTACCATTTTTGAAGGAACCACGACATGAATTTCCCCTTTCTAAATGTTCTTGTGAAATTAATTTGTCTATTATTTTTTGACACACGAGCACGCCATTGATAGAGCAAACACTGTTTTTTCTTACTGAAGACTCATGAAGTCTTATTAAGACTCATTAAGTCTTCATTAAACACCGCCGTAGGACGTTCGGTACTTCAGTTTAACTTGGTGTTTTCAGAGGAATGTAGCGAACATTTTTGGACTAAACAAGGCTTTATCCACCTCTAGTGAGTTTACCTGGAAAGTCCGGTTTCGCTTGAGGAGGTGGGAACGAGCTAACAAACTCTGACGCTAAGCTAGCTTTTGACTTGTGCTGAAAAAGAACTCTGCTCTGCGGCGGTTGGAACGTGTGCGCCGAAAGCAGGAAGCGGACTACAGCGCAGGGCATTCTGGGTAAATACACCCAAAACAAACACGCAACGTAGCATTAGCGGGAACACTAATACGGCGGCGTATTAGGGCCATTGTAGATAGAAAACAAATACATTTCCGTCAAAGAAAGTAAAACATAATTCTAGATTGATCTACAAAAAAAAAAAAAATGAAAATTTCTGAGTTTGGAAAATCAAAACTTTACCAGAAAAAACTCAGAATTTTTGAGAATCACAGAAATGTTATAGAAAAAAAAACATTGAAATTCCTAAGTTTGTTTGTTTTTTGTTTTTTTCTCGAAAATGTCTGAGTTTTTATCTAGTAGAAATTGACAACTTTTTTCTATGTACTATGGACCTTGTACACCGTCGTACAAAAACAAAAGAGACCTCTAAAACCTGAAGCTATCCATTCTTTTTTTTTCTATTTTTCACATTTTGTGAAGAAGGAAGTTGCGCTCAAGACATATTCAAAGGGATTGGGTCGTGCTGTGTCAACGTGAAGTTGAAAATATAACCAATTTTACAATTTTGGTCCCCATTCACCTCAGCAGCTCAACCCCTTGTCTTATTTGACCAAAACTTTGTTCCATGCTTCTCCATGTCTAAAGTTCAATTAACCTTGAAGGTGTGAATGTTGGAGCTGATGGTCAATACGCTCTGTAAATCCATGTTGATGCTAACTGGCCTACTGACCGTGGACAGCGATACTGGTCTTCTAGCCTGTTCCAGTTTACAATCGTCTGAACCACTGGTCCTAGCACATTTTCTTTCATCTAAAGTTTGACTGAGACAGTTGAAAGTTGAACATAACTACGGAGTTCTAGCAACAAAACCTCTGGAATGGCCCCAGGCCTCAATCTCTTTTAAAATTTATAGACTATGCATAAATGTTTGGTCAGTAGCAGGAAACCAAGCAATTAAAATGTGCTTTGCCCTCTGTGCCAAGAACAGAGGTCAAAATACCCAACCATAATTAAAACAGGAGGCAGTGCATTGCTATATTTAAGCGTTTGCTTCAACTGCGCCACTAAAAACCAAAAGTTAATAATAACACTTGGTGATGATTTTATTAGTTATGACAAACACCCTCCATCTAAAGCTGACAAGTCATGCGGCTGGAAGTTGGAAATTGCACTCATTTGGAGCAGATGCTGCATGTAAATGTGCAATAACTCTTTCTTTAAATTTGAAACCAACCATCCCTACAGCTGTTTGGGCTGAAAGAAGACGTCATCTAAAATTCAATAAGGACACAGCAGACAGGAGATTCCTCTTGTCATATAATAATAATAATGTTCGGCAAAAGATAAGTTTAGCCATTTTAAGATCAGTTAAAGTGTGTTGTATTCTAACTGGGATCATCAAATTGGAACAACTTTAATTTGAATCTGCCTATGTGGCTGTATTATAGTGGTTTGATGTGATTATATATGCTTCTAAAAGTATTGGGTAACCCATCAGATGTTCAGATGACATTCATGGCCACATGTGTATAAAATCCAGTACAACTTGAGTCTAGACCAGTGTCCTCTACATTTACGATTCATGTTCTCTGGCAATCTAATAGGTGAGTTTGGGCCTGCAGCTCCCAGGTGGAAAGCACTTACCTGATGGCATTGTGTCAACCGTAAAGATAGCTGCCGGGGGCGGTGCGACATTGTCTTTCATGAGTTAGTTCCACCCGTTAGTTCCAGTGAAAGGAACTCTCATTGCTTCGGCGTACCAAGACATTTTGGATCATTTCATATTCCCAACTTTGGCTCTGCTCCTGTTCCTACATGACAGCCAATCATGAATTGGAGACATGAGACTGGTGTGGAAGAACTGAACTGGCACGCTCAGAGAAGTGACTAAATGATGTCCAACATCATTGTCTGACCTCAGTGATGCTCCCAAGTAAGTCTGTTGAAACATTCATAAAATACACATTCCTACATAAAACGTTGTGGGAAGTTCTCCCAGAACTGAGCTGCTTAGCTCAATGAATCAAGAGAAAACAAAAATGATTTCGTTTCTACATTTGTCTTAGTTTTTTGGATTTCACACAATTAACTGCAAACATGAACTAGTTCATTTCAATGTGTTAAATAAGCCATGAAACACTTATATCGTATTTTGAACTGTGGAACCACGCTTGTATGGCACTAAATATTACAGCTGAATAAATATTTCATAAGTCCAGGGAATAATTGTTTGTAATAGAGCAAAAGCTCTGTACGTCATTCAGATGTGTAAAAACATGATATCATGGAAGCCTAAGATTAAAAAAAAAAAAAACACACACAAACTATAGTAATATCTCTTTATTGTACAGACATGAGAGCGCTACCGTTTCTTTCATCCAGCACACAAGACAGTGTGTGTCCCTTTTGCTCTCTACACCGTTTCCATGACGTAATTTCAAATTGCTGCTACATATAAACTTATACATTTGTTTTTCTTTGCTATGTAGCAGGGAGTTAAGCACAGCTTTTGACTCATCTTAAGACTTCAGCTACACAACGTAAAACAAATCCACGACTATGACCATGAAAAAGACTTGTGCAAACTTGTCCCGACACACTAAGCTCATACCAACAATTCCCCCCTGCAGTACACAAGAAGAAAATGGTAAACTTACAAAGTATTTAAAAAAAAAATACAAAGTTTCCCTAAAGGCACAAACTGAAAGAAAACTACTTAAAATCGACTGTAGTAGTCCCAACGCATGATTTTGCAACAGCTGACATGAAAGTTAAAGCAGCCAAGACCTGAGCAGGATGTGCTCTCAGCAAAGTCAAAGTAACATTCCTCATTACTGAGCAGAAAAAGGGAAAAAAAAAAAATCTAGATCATTTAACGACCGATGTAAAAAAATAAAATAAAAATAAAAATATGCTGTTAAGTTTGAATTTTTTCATCTTTGTGGTTTAAAATCATTTTATTTAGGATACAGCCTGAACCGATCCCAGAAGAAGTCACCATGATTGTTTTAAAGGGATCCACGACTAGCTTGGAGCATGTTAGCTAAAAGAAATATGTTGTAGTTTTTTAATTAACCTAAAAGTTGTTGTTTGTAACACATAAAAACTCATAATTACTTCAAAAATATTTTTCACAGGTGGAGGTCGCCATTTTTAACATGCGGTATACCTGGCAAAGGAGCAGGAGCTAACACTATTAGCTGGAGCTAACGCAAAATCAGAGCAAACACTAGCTTTTTCGGCCGAATCTCTCCTCTTCCTCTGTTTGCTCCTCCTCATCTTCATTTCCTCTCGTCATTTCTCCGTTGCCTTCTATTTAATTGCGCTTCAGTTCAAGCTGAAACAGAACCCAACGTTATTTATAGCGCAAAAATTGCTGTTCGGAGCTAGCGGTGTAGGACAAAGCATACGTCATCTACCCAGAATTCATTGCGGTGTAAACAATACGGCGACGTCCATGTGGCAATATTTTATTTAAATTTGTAAGAACTAAGATGTAAAAAAAAACTATACTCTACAAATCTACAAATTTCCCTGTGACTTTTATGTCACAGGGAAAAACAATATTGTTTTTCCCTGTGACAATATTGTTTTTCCCTGTGACATAAAAGTCTGTTGATACAACTATTCATGGATCCCTTTAAGAGGAGAAGAAGAAGAAAAAAAAAAAGCTTTATGGCTTTATTTATGTGTACCCCTACTTTGAATGTGTATAATGTCTAACCTGTACTTTTAACTTTCATTGTCATAAACAACTTAAATTATATAAAATATACTGACTTTGACTATCTGAAGTGTACTTAAGATATAAAAGATACAGTAGGTCTCTTTTAAAAATGTTTCTTTGAATCCATCAGAGTGAATTAATGACTGGCTTTGTGCATCGCTTCAGTAACTACCGGGTCTTCTTTTCCGTCTATAAACAAGCACCCTGATATATATATAAAAAAAAAAAAAGTCAAAATTCATTCTTTGGTTCTTGAAGTTTTGGCATGTGGAGCGAGTCTGGAGTGTTCAAAGGCCGTCGTACATGCGCAGGGTGCGCTCCAGTTGCTGGACAACACGCTGGTAAAAGGCTATCTGCTCCCTGAGGTAGGCTTGCATCATGTCTTTGAAGTCCACCTCTCGCTGCTGATGGAAGTGGCTCATTTCTGCTTGGAGGGCGAAGCCCACAGTCCGGCAGCGTTTCCTGATCCCGTCCGCTTCGTCTTGGTCCATCTTCCCCTCGTCGCTCATCCGCTGGCTCTCCTTCACCTTGGCGAAGGCGCCTACATCGAGACAGGGGAAACACAACATTACATTTTCACGTTAGCAAGTGGAGCTTTTACAAGTCAGATCAGTAGAATTAAGATGATTTTGCTTCGCAACATTTTTTTTGACAATATCCTTCTAAGGACTTTTTTTTTTAAATGTCCATTTAAACAGGTGTGAACTGTGGCTTCAGCTACAAAGGCTAACAAGACGCAGCAAAGCATTTGCATTCTATCGTCCTGGTGTTGTCACGTAAACAGGTTGAACAACTTAGGGTTGAGGAAGTCCCCTGATGATGTTCAACCCGTCAAGTTGCCAAAAATTTTCCACTTGTCTTGGAAACTTAAGACAAGTCGCCCCTAAAGTATACCAGTGTAGTATATCCGTTCTGGAGTCCAGACCCTCTGGATCACATGTGTTAAACTCCAGGCCCGGGGGCCAAATCTGGCCTGCCTTAGCTTTTAATGTGGCCCTCTAGGCTCCAAATTATGTCAAGAAGTTCCTCCAGTTTATCACAAATTTGCAAAATTAAATTTTTTTTCCGATTTTACTGCAAATTTTTCTCAAAATTGGCCAAAAAGAAAATGGCCAATTTTCTCAAAAATTGGTCAGCTGTCCAATTTTCTTTGACTGTTGCCTCAGCCTTACTTGATGTTAATAAAAAAAATCACATTTAACATCACACATTAGCCCAAATATCATAAAAATTCCTCACAGACATTTCTAAATTAGCACCACAAAATCTGTGATTTTTATTGCAACCCCCCCTCCCCCCACCACCACAAAAACAATCACGAAATCCTGTCTGAACTGATCAGTGTAAAAAGATGTTCAACATTACGTCATTTTGAGAAACACTTATTGAATGCTGAAACAAACAGCTTCTTATTGATATTTTATTTGGCCCGAGATGAAAACGAGTTTGATGCCCCTGCTCTGGACGAAACGAAGCGTAGAACAATGGGCGGACTTTGTGCTGCTGCTGAAAATTTATGAATCAATAAAAAAACGCCTACGTGGGGCGACACGGCTCAGTGGTAGAGCAAGTGCTGCAGCTGTACGGATGTAGACAAACACTGTAACCCTCCACACTTCTGTAGGTAGAACAGCAAGCACACCGTCTCGTCCCGTTTTACTGCATACCAAACATGTTGTTTCAGTGGAATGAGGACAAGTTCAAACCACATCCGCCCACACTGCCATGAAGTCACTTTCCTTGAGCAGAACATGGCAGCCCAATGGCACGTCTCCACTTTACAGATTAGCGAGTCTGTCCTAGTTGCGCATAATCTGATTTGGAAACACACTTTCGAATTTAGATTTGCTCAATCGGGTTCTACGGAGGTAGCAGAAGCGGTCTGGTCTGGATAAACTCAGGAGCGGGGAGGGGTCAGGAGGCCCCGTCTTGAAACGATCCAGTCGCTCTCGCATCCGTAAGCCGAATCTGTGAAGTCATGCAACGCTACATTTTGTGTGGAATGCCTGGCACAAGTGTGGGAAAGCATGAACAGCACTCGCAGCCCGTTCCAATAGAGGAGGAGGAGATGTGTGTGTGTGTGTGGACTGCAGTCTGTGACGCTGACCTACATTCGTGTGTTCTGCCTTTCACATGAGACGAGAATGAGTTTTAGCAGAGAGCACGTCTGGGGAACATAAAGGAAAAGCACTCCTGACTGGAAAAAAAAAAAAAAGAGAGAGAATGATGCGAGAAAGATGACCTGATGTCGTCTCCCCCTGAAGCTGAATGTCGTCTGAGGAAGATAGTTTCTGCTTGATGGTAAAACGTCGGTGTCCTTTCAGCAAATCTTGAGTTAAAATATCACAATCTTTGACTTCAACAAGCAAAACAAACTATTTGTTTTTCCCGGGAAAAGATTATTAGCTTCTTATTGTCCAATTAACAACTACTCCACAATCAAGGGGAGTGAAAAGTAGCTAGATTTGTTTATCTTGCCCAACCAGACAAGCTGCTGCATAGCTCAACCTGTGAAAGACTTATGGGTGTGTGCTGGCAAGATATTAGCAATCCACCGGTGGAAGACGGGATGGAGAGACGAGACGAGGCAAAAAGCACAGAACTGAAGCTCTCCAAAGGGGGTTTGGCAGGTTTTGTCAGTACACAATAATAAAATTTGCATAGTTTTACACCATTATTTAATACGACAAGGTAATCCAAAGTGCTTTGCACAAAATAAAAATAAAACAAACCCGTGACCGATCTCAATTCAATTTCTACCTTCAGTAATAAGGAAAAGATTAGGAAATCACGAGTGGGATTCTTTGATCCAAAGAAATATTTTTAGTCCTGATTTAAAGGAGTCAAAAGGTTTTCAGGGAGTTTGTTCCAGAGCTGATGAGAATAGAAAGCAAATTCTGGCTAATCTGGTTTCGATCTGGACCTAGCAACCACAACATC
This sequence comes from Girardinus metallicus, assembly GCA_903067095.1. Lineage (NCBI taxonomy): Eukaryota > Metazoa > Chordata > Actinopteri > Cyprinodontiformes > Poeciliidae > Girardinus > Girardinus metallicus. The sequence goes on along the minus strand of CAEGAE010018911.1, from coordinate 709 downwards.
TGGAGTCTTCAAATCCAGGCCTCGTGGGCTGGAGTCCTGCAACCTTTTGACTTGTTCCTGGTCCAGCACACCTGAATCAGATGGCTGAATTACTTCCTGAGTATGCGTTGAAGTTCTCCAGAGTCCTGCTATTTAGATCATTATTTGACTCTGGTGTGCTGAAGCAGAGAAACATCTAAGAGTTAACCACTAACCATGCTATGGAGAACACGTAATCAGAAAATATACAAATATATTCCTAATTAATTAGCTAATAAGTCTTAACTAACAAGCTAGCAAAACAATGTTAGCTAGCAAATTAGCAAACAATTCTTAATTTATTAGCTAACACATAAAAGTAACTGGCAAATCTATTCTTAAGTAATTAGCCAACAAGTCTTAGCTAACAAACTAGCTAAACAATGTTAGCTAGCAAATTAGCAAACAATTCTTAATTCATTAGCTAACACATAAAAGTAACTGGCAAATCTATTCTTAAGTAATTAGCCAACAAGTCTTAGCTAACAAACTAGCTAAACAATGTTAGCTAGCAAATTAGCAAACAATTCTTAATTCATTAGCTAACACATCAAAGTAACTAGCAAATCTATTCTTAAGTAATTAGCCAACAAGTCTTAGCTAACAAACTAGCAAAACAATGTTAGCTAGCAAATTAGCAAACAATTCTTAATTCATTAGCTAACACATCAAAGTAACTAGCAAATCTATT
>CAEGAE010018906.1:0-27131 GCA_903067095.1 Girardinus metallicus | reverse complement strand
TTTCACAATTTGAGCCCGATGAATCCTGGCATTGTCATCTTGGAATATGCCCGTTCCATTTGGGAAGACAAAATCCATTGATGGAATAACCTGGTCCAGGTAGTCAGCTGACCTCATTCTTTGGGCACACAATGTTGCTAGATCCAATAGGAGGCTTGTACCAATTTGCTTAGTTAAATCCAGGTGGCGACTTTTATTTTGGCCAGGCAGTGTGTTAACAAAAAGCCCTGTAGACCAGTTTTTAGATGTGCCACAGGTACAAAACACTGGAAAAAATGGCTTAATTACCTCCTTTTTGTTTAGATAAGTTCTCCAGAGCCTTAATAATGACCTAATTATTCAATTCATGTGTGGTGCAGCAGAGGAACATCTAAAAGTTGCAGGGTACTGGCCCTCCAGGGCTGGAGTTTGACACCTGTGCTGTAGACCATATTATAATTTCCAAACACTTCCATTATTAGAGTATATTGCTTTCCATTTCACTCAAATTTATTCAACAAAGAAGAAAGCATCTATTTTAACAAGGTAACATCAAACCGCCATAATTTTACTTGTATGGCTAGTAAGAAACAGCAGGGTTAGCTATCAGGGTGAGAGAAAGAGAAAACATTGAGAGAAAATTCAGTTTTAATTCTCTGTTTGACTTACTCAAGAAAGAGTGTTGTGATGTTGGCTGGAGTGATGTAGCATCCAAAAGTAGAGAAGACAGAGGCAGTAGCTGAGCTTGGTGATTTAATGATGAGATCAGGAACTAACAATCCAAAAACATCCAACAAAGGGCACGAGGAAAAACACAAGTAAGCACAACGGACTAACTAATGGACTTGTGCTTACCTGCGTAAGCACAAGTAAGGACAACTCTGGCCCTTACATGAATAGACGTAAGGGTCTAATGAGATGTGGGAGAGAATGAGGAGCTAAAATACTGTAAGGTAAAGAGCTGGACAAAAAATCCTGAGCTGATGAGACTAATTGATTGCAAGTGAGAGTGATAGAGCAGGAGTCAGGCAGAGGGGCAAGGCGAAGGTGACACAGGGAAGCTGGAAGGATACACAGGGGAACACAAAAGAGAGGATAGAAACACAAGGAAGCTGGGAACAAGTTTATCACTAAAGAAGCATTAAGACTAAAGAAAAACACGATAAGCTAGAAAGAGGGGAAACTATAAAAGAACCAAACAGAAACAAGACTGACCTAAACAGCTTACTGTCTGTTTTGAACCTTCATTTGCCAATGATTTAGAATTTTGGACAACCGCTTGTGAGAGATTTTATTATGGAGATTTCATCTCAATGAATTCAAGCCATTTAAATTGTATGCTGCATCTCCCTAAAACACGTGCACAAACTAAAGTCAGACAGGAACTAAGGAACACAGAAGGAACAAGAAGACAAATCTAACTAAAATAAGTTATCTCAAATTATAAAACTGGAATGACCCTGAAAGTGAACTAGAGAATAAGTAATAAAACAAAAATACACAAACAACAAAATCTCAACCCAAAATCAAAACCTGACAAAGAGGTTTACAGCCAGTTCATTTTTAAGGACTGAAACTAGTTTGGATGCAAATTTTTACTATTGTCCTTGTTTACATCTTGAAATTTTACGTATGTGTACAACACTACGGGGTACAAAGATGATTCTCTTCCTTGCCACCACAGCCGTGTTGCTGCGATAGAGCAATTATATTAACTAAATGAAACTGTATGGGTGTGTGTAAGTGTGAGTGATGCATCTTTTCCAGTGAGGATCTTGGTGGAGAACCTTGGCACCCTACACAGGTGGAGCTCATCAGCCTCATCAGTGTGCTGGGAATAAGAGCTGCAGAGCCTTCACACAGTGCTGGATGATTAACACTTATCAGTTTGTCTCATTGGATTTTTTTTATTTTTTATTTATTTTATATATATATATATATCTACCCACACACACCCCCACCCCCCCCCCCCACACACACACACACACATAAAACCTTTTACTGAAATGCCATCACCTTACCCTGACTATCTAGTTGTCGTAGTGTTGATGGTAAGCAAGATAGCACTGCGTCCCTGCGTGTCGACAACTTACCAGCTAAAACCAATGCTAGTGATTATTAATGAGCCGCTTTTAGCCCTCCAGCAGGGAGTTGGGGGCGGGGTCTTGTGCCTGACATTACATTGCAATGTTTCTATAAGACATTCAGTTTTTTGTTGTCTTTTGCAAGTCACTTATTTGTTCACAAACCCATTCAAGGTTAATTTGCAATCAATATGTTTGTTTTGTGGCCGTTGAGAGGAAACAAGAGTACCCAGAGAGAACCCATGCCACTAAAGCAGAGATCAAAAATGGAAAAGCCCTGGATATATTCAAATAAACATTAATCTCCACTACAGATGACATATTTATTTGTCATTGTGTTTAAAAAGCAGCCTTGAAGCTCAGCTCCACTCTGTGTACAGGCAAAGAGAGAACTGCTGTTGTATGGCTAGTAAGCAGAACACCAACTCTCCCTGCTGTAGAGAGCATTAAAATGCAGAACAGGAGACTCGCAAACGTTTTGTTCTCCCTTGTTTGAATTTTTGGCAGCGCTCTGCAAACAAGGTGAAATGAATGAGTTCCCGTTGATACAGAAGGAAAGGAGAGGGGGTAAAAATTGCTAGAGAAAGACTATCTTTTCAAATGAACTCGCAGTGCAAAGGAAAATGTATTCAGTTTAAACTGCCTGAAGCACAAAAAAGGCGAAATATACATGCTCTGTAAGCCTCCTTTTGTTATTCCGCCTGCATTTTGTTTGGGAAATGGAGTCCTTTTAAGTTCCCTACCTCTCCATGCCATTTTATAGCAAGGCTTTGTTGCCTGAATATCCACCAAATATTTGATGCATAATAAATGTCATGTCTTTCTGTCTATTAATGAAGCTCTTCTAATTTTCTGTATCCATATAGTTTTTATTTATTCTTCATAATCCTTTAGTTTTAAACATGGCTGTATAATGATCTCAGCTGTTTGGGAGCCATGTTCAGCTCATCACTGAGTCCTGATGTGAGTTTATTCATCTACCAGATTATTAGTTTAATAATGTGAAGATATTAACCAATATTAGAGCTGAACACACTGTCTAAAAGATTCATCCATCCATCCTAAAGATGATTGGATGAATAACTGGGTGGCTGACAGTCTCTTCTTTTCTTCCCTCCTTGTAAATATTTGCCATATCTTTTTGAACTTTTACATTTATCTTTTAAAATATCTCAGAACTCAGGAATCTGAAAATCTGACACCTGAACTTCTTTCTAACACAAAAACATGGTGCCCAAGCGTTCAGAGATGATACTTGTAACACAATTACGGCGTAATTTTTTTGTTTGCAAGGTCACTGGGGTCGCATTATTTTCTGAGATGCCCCGCAGTCCAGCTATGATACGGAGGAGAGTATCAAGGTTAAAATGTTTTGATGTTTCCAGTAGGTGATCTCCCTTCTCCTTCTCTCTGATGATGCAACTCCTCATCATTCCTTGCTGAACGGTGCTAAATAGCGCCAGGCTCTGGGCCTCCTTGATGCTTTTTTTTTCTTCCTTTTCATCCCCCTCCCCTACATTTCTGCTATACTTTTTCTCTGCCATCTCTGTGTGTGATTCAGATGTCCTCCCTAGAAGCACACAGAGAACAACAAATCTGACTGAGTTGTTTATCGCTGATGTTCCAACGTCAACTTGATGAAACCTGCAGCTATAGCTGTTGTATGAAAAGGAATGAGACTAATTACACAGACTGACGGATTCAGAGAAGGAGGGAAAAAGCTTGCAGGAGATGCAACGGCACAATCAGAGACGCAGAATTTTTTTTTTTTTCACAAACAGACCGAGGCTATGCTTTCATGTCTCTAGTTTAACTGTGCGATGAAGTAATTAACAGTCTTTTTCTCCTCTTTCTGCTCTCTTTGGAACCTTCCATCTTTTTCTTCACCTCCTATTTCTGTCTATTCACATTTCTGCCTTTTTTCCCTCTGTTTCTTGCATGGCTCGGTGATTGGAGACTTCAAATTGCCACTGAATTTCATCATAAAACCCCGCTCTGCTCTCCCTGCCCTTGTTGCCTCCTGCCAAGCACACAAAGATATGCACACACACTCACAAGAGTTCATGCTAAGATGCCACCAGGACCGAATTTGTGTTAAAAACAACGAGGGGGAAAAAAAAGACAGTGATGGGAATCTTTTATTTGGAAAAAACCCTGAAAAATATATAAATTTATATCTCATAAATATCAGCTGCAACATACAAAGCAGGGACGGAAAGATTAAAAAAACAAAACTGAGCAGGATATTACATGCAAATAAGGCAGACAGGAATTGCCCCTGAGGTTTTCTAAGATCTCCTGAATTCTAGGGATTGGATAATGGTCTGGGATTGTTTTTAAATTCAACAGTCTGTAGTCTATGCACAGAGGAAGACTTCCATCTTTCTTCTTCACACACACCACAGGAGATGAGTAAGAGGAGTAGGATTTTTGGATCCAACCTCGGTTAAGTAAATCTTGTATGTGTGTTTTTACTTCCTGGTAGAGGTGTCGAGGAATTGCGTTGTATGTTTTCTGAACTGGCACATTATCTTTAAGCTGAATGTCCATCTCTAAATCTTTGATCATTCCTGTGTCCCAGTCATCTTTTGCAAACACATCACATTCTTCTTTGAGCATTTGTTTTACCTGTGGTTGTTGACTCTCTGACAGGTGACTCAGGTCTACAAGTGGGTACCATGGCTCTGTTGTGCTAACACAAACTCTGTTTGTGTTTGAGCAGGTCGGCTGACCTGCTCTGTCTGGTTGGTGGCACCACTGTCAAATGGCAGCTGTTTCTGACTCTCCACATGCTTGGTTTCTAGTGGGGAAACTGAATCAACATTATACAACCAGCCAAGTGTCGTTCGGCCACACAGGGTAATATCAGTAAAATTTTCAACTGATGCAATCTTACTCTTATCTTGGCATGGAATCTGAATCAGCTGCTCTCCGATAGCTAGTCCTTCAGTCCATGGTGTCTCCTGATTTCACTAACTTGATGTCACTAACTTATGTGGTTCACTAACTGTGAACCACATAAGGTTTCTTTTCTTGGGTGGCCGCCAGTGATGGCATGGTTACTTTGAAAAAGTAACTTTAATCGGATTACTGATTACTCCTTGAAAAATTAGCTTAGTTAGATTACTGATTACTTGATTTGGAAAGTAACTAAGTTGCATTAAAAGTAACTTTTTTAGTTACTTCCAGCAGCTGCTAACAACAACGCTGTGCCACCTGTGAAAATTACATTGATCTTTGCCAATACTTAATTGCAAGTTATTTTATAATGGTAATATCAACAATGTGTCTCCACTTATATGGTTGAACTGAAGGGAAAATTGTTTAATGGTTACAACAGCACAAAAAAAAGTTTAGTAATTTGTGCATGTTTTTGTGTGTTCCACTATTGTCTGGAAAATTATAAATGGGATTTTATGTCCCCCCCCCTCAAACTCCTCAGCGTCCAGGTTCTGCGTTACGGGCCTGTGTTTGCTGTCAGAGCACAGCACACAGGGCTCCTCCTGCGGCTCCACAACTCAGATGTTCCGCTGCACAGATTTGTGGCACTTATCTTAATAGTAATAATTATAGTGGCGTTTGGTTGCAAAACTTTAAGGACACGTTCATTCATGGCTGTCTTCACGATTATTGTGCTGTTCATCGTAGTCTCAATGTTTGAATTTTTCTGGAGTGCAACGCCGAGCTCAAGGTAATCCACAGGTAATATATTAACTTGACATTAACAAAGACACAGTGGGACGGATCATCCGGGAAATGATGGACAGGGAGAGCCTGACTAAAACTAACTGGATGTCAGACAAATTCTGGAGTTTATGTCTGCGTATTTGCAAGCCCAAAAACCGCAACTTGTGAGTCATTAAATCTACAAACTAATTTAGAAAAAAACAAGCCCAAAGCTGCTTAAAATCAGACTTGGAGAGCGAAACTCAAAATAGTTAATGTTTTTCCAGCAACAAAATGTGCATCTCCCTGCTCCCTCCATTGTCTATGTTTCCGTCGCTCCTGATAACTGTCGCATAGAAACGGTGTTTACTCTCCAAGACACATAGAGGAAATAAAATTAAAGTACAAAAGAAAACAGCAACGCAAAGTGATTTCGACATTCTGACTACTGGATTTGAAGTAGCAACGCGTTAGATTACTCGTTACTGAAAAACGTGGTCTGATGTCAGTAACGCGTTACTGACATCACTGGTGGCCGCATTCCACCTCTATCACTTTGCTTCTTGGGATAATGACTGCTTGCCTACCCAGTTTGGCGATACAGGGAAAGTCCTCCAGGTCTTGTTTCTTTAACACTGACAGGACAGCTCTTGCAGTTTTGTGTCCCACATCAAGTGCAGAACAGAGTTTCTGGAACATAAGTGCAGAGGGATGTGATCTCCATCTTTCCTCAGAGCCAGTTCTTCAATTACATTGAAGCCGATGATGGGGCTGTAACCCACGTGACCGCCATGACTCAACCACCTTCCCTTTAAACCGTCCCTTTAAGTTCCGGGATCCTCATGCGTGTTTCCGGATTTTCCCTTATGCTGCTGCTCACTGTTGGTTGTGGCGTCTGTTGTTCACAAAACAACCTGGACGTTCTACATCAACTCATCACTGAATAATTTAATCCCTAAAACTTGAGGATCTGCAGTGAGTGTTAAATACCATCTGATTTGACGTTGTATCTGCAACAATAGCGCCGCTAATACTTTCTTCCCATTGTAATACTCACTAGGTTCGTTCACAGCTGGTATAGCTTCCCGATTGAATAAGTTAACTTTTCATCCACCTCCTTAAACAATCCACTATTTGACGGTGAGTAAATATCATTGGTACATATAGTAGAGCTTTATGTTCACATTAGCTACCGACTCGACAATCAGTTGCTCACGTCAGTTCAGTCCACTTATTTAATTATTCTTTGAAAAGTCAAGGTGTTAAAGCCGAATTAAAGACGTTACTTTTATTATTTGAAGATTTCCCCTTCAACTTTAGATATGGTTATTTTTCATGATTTCTTTGATTGTTATTGCATATCATGCTGGTGCAGTAATGAAGTCTGGTACTCAGCATGATTTTGTTTGTAGCTACTTTGATCAATCACATTTTTAAGTTGATTGTTTTGATTCATTATTAGTTGTTGTTTACAATGACTAGTAATTACTTTATTTGAGAAATTTTGAACTTGAAATATGAAGTGCACTTTTTAAAAGTATTATAATTTTTTTTCTCCCCTTATTTTTATGAAATTGTTGTCAATACACGGTAAGTATGTATTTAATTATTTTCTTTCCCCCCATTTAACATAATAATATTTATATATGAACTTAATATGTGTGTTCTGGCCTTTTAGGTCAGTTTTTTTTTCTTCCCTCCCATTGACTCACCTGATGATGGAAGATGGCGAGCTACCCACATACCACCTAGTGGTAGGAAAAAATTTAACTATACACACTGGAAACCCAAGCAAAACACTCTTCACACAGGAACTGAACCAAACTCTAAGTACTATTAAAGGGAAAAACTATTTTCCCCATTTTTTGGACTACTTTTGGAGTCCTTTAGTTTTGAAGTATCATTGATTGTTATTGTTTTATATTTTTTTTGTATGCGTCTGTTTATTTATAAATTTTTTTCTCTCTTGTTTTTCTTAAGTAATTTATTTCTGTTTTGTTATTATTATCATTATTATTATTATTGTTGCCACTGCAATAAATGGCAGTATAAACAAACGTTTTGCATCAGTTGCATCAATCATTCACCCAATCATGACTCCATGCCGTACCTACTTCTGATTCTACAAACTTATCACTAAGCCTTGCAGTCAGACCTGCGCACTTAACAAAAAGCATTACAGGGCGTTCAAGGCTACTGTTTTCAACCAGGATAGGGACCAGGTCTGGTTTGTGTATCATTCCAGATGGATCTTTTTGGGACAAGGTGAAGTTAACTCCTATCCATCCATCCATCCATCCATCAATCCATTTTCTTCCGCTTATCCGGGGTCAGGTCGCGGGGGCAGCAGCTTCAGAAGGGAGGCCCAAACTTCCCTCTCCCCAGCCACTTTTTCCAGCTCCGGGGGAACCCCAAGGCATTCCCAGGCCAGCCGAGAAACATAGTCCCTACAGCGTGTCCTGGGTCCTTCTATCACCCTATGGACAAAACCCATTTCGTCCACTTATATCCGTGATCTCGTTCTTTCGGTCATGACCCAAAACTCATGACCATAGATGAGGGTTGGATTGACCGGTAAATCTAGAGCTTCGCTTTTTGACTGAGCTCTCTCTTCAGCACAACGGACCGGTACAGCGCCCACTTGATGGCAGACGCTGCGCCAATCCGCCTGTTGATCTCCCGCTCCCTTCTTCCCTCATTCGTGAACAAGATCCCGAGATACTTAAAACTCCTCCACTTGGGGCAGGACACCCCCCCAACCCCCCCGATCCGGAGACCACACGCTACCCTTTTCCGGATCAAGACCACGGCCTCGGATTTGGAGGCACTGATCCCCATCCCGACCGCTTCACACTTGGCTGCGAACCTCTCCAGCGAGAGCTGCAGATCACGAGCTGATGAAGCCAACAGGATCACATCATCTCCAGAAATCAGAGATGCGATCCAAAGGCCACCAAAACGGATACCCTCAACACCTTGGCTGCGCCTAGAAATTCTGTCCATGAAAGTAATGAACAGAATCGGTGACAAAGTGCAGCCCTGGCGGAGTCCAACTCTCACCAGAAACAAGCCTGACTTACTGCTTGCAATGCGGACTAGACACTAACACCGGTTATACAGGGACCTGACAGCCAGTATCAAAGGGCCCGGTACCCCATACACCCGGAGAACCTCTCAAAGGGTTCCCCAAAGAACATGGTCGAACACCTTCACCAAGTCCACAAAACACATATAGACTGGTTGGGTGAACTCCCAAGCACCCTCCAGGACCCTGCTGAGGGAATAGAGCTGGTCCAGTGTTCCACGACCAGGACAAAAACCACACTGCTCTTCCTGAAACCGAGGTTTGATTATCCGACGGACCCTCCTGTCCAGGACCCCTGAATAGGCCTTGCTAGGGAGTCTTAAGAGTATGACCCCCCTGTAATTGGAGCACACCCTCCGGTCCCCCTTTTTGAACAGGGGGATCACCACCCCAGTCTGCCAATCCAGGGGAACTACCCCCGATGTCCATGCAATATTGCAGAGCCGTGTCAGCCAACACAACCCTAAAATATCCAGAGCTTTAAGGAACTCCGGGCGAATCTCATCCACCCCTGGGGCCCTGCCACCGAGGAGCTTTTTAACTACCTCGGGGACCTCATTCCCAGAGATTGGAGAGCCCGAACCAGAGTCCCCAGGTTCAGCTTTCTCGATGGAAGGCATGTTGGTGGGATTGAGGAGGTCTTCGAAGTATTCTGCCCACCGGCCCACAACGTCCCGAGTTGAGGTCAGCAGCACACCATCCCCACTATAAACAGTGTTGGTGCTGTATTGTTTCACCCTCCTGAGACACCAGATGGTGGACCCAAATCGCCTCGAACCCATACAGAAGTGTTTCTCCATGAAGTGTTTCTGCCAAAAAGGCCTGTGGGACTCAGACATCCCTCACCGAAGGTGTCCACCAACGGGTTCGAGGGTTTCCGCTGCGACAGGCACCGACAACCTTGCAGCCACAACTCCGATAAGCCACCTCGACAATGAAGGCACGGAACATGGTCCACTCAGATTCAATATCTGAACATGGTATTCGTCATGTACAATCTGTGAGGAGCACAGAAGTCCAACAACAGAACGCCACTCGAGTTCAGATCGGGGGGAGCCCAACCATGCCCCTTCAGGTCTCACTGTTATTGCCCACGTGACCGTTGAAGTCCCCCAGCAGAACAAGGGAATCCCCAGGAGGGGCACTCTCCAGTACCCCCTCCAACTCCAGAGTGGAAGTATGTCCAGCCCCTCTCAAGGAGACTGGTTCCAGAACCAGAGCCATGGGTCGAGGTGAGAGCGACTATTTCTAGCCGGAGCCTCTCAACCTCACACACTAGCTCCTCACACACTAGCTCTAGTGGGAGGTTATAATAATAACCTCCCACTAGAGAGGTAACATTCCACGTCCCAATAGCCAGTTTCTGCAACCGAGGATCGGACAGCCAGGGCCCACTCCCTCGGCCACCACCCATCACACACTGCACCCGACCCCTTTGGCCTCTCTCACAGGTGGTGGGCCCATGGGAGGGGGGACCCATGTGTCCTCTTCGGGCTGAGCTGGGCTCCATCGTGCCCACCCTCCAGGCCTGGCTCCAGAGTGGGGCCCCGGTGACCCGCGTCTGGGCGAGGGAACACAAATTCCAAAGTTTTCATTCATCATAGGGGTCTTCAGGATGCACTTAGTCTGGTTCCTCACCACACTAAGTGCCTTGGGTGGGTCAGATATTGCCATTTTAACTAAGTGCCTTTATAACAAATTTAAGAATCAAATAGGTCCAGTGATCGAAAGGCTATGAGTAAAATTACGTTAGGATTAATGAATAAGTTTTACCTTTGCCATTATAAGGTCTTGTGGGAATGGAACCTTGTTCCAGTGATCCCAGCCAGCTTCAAAAAACTTGTAAGCTTCAAAACTTCTTTATGCTTTTAAATCTGTGCAAGTGTAAAAGGAAATGTTGTTTATGGTATAAATCATGCGATGAGAATTCAGGCAAAGTCTGAGCTTTTATCAGATCAACCAACATCAGGAAGAAGAAGGTACAGGTCTGTTTTCAAGCTAGCTACGTCCAATTTTTGTAAATACCGCATTTTATGAGTGTGATACTGCCACTGATAATTTAGTAACTGATAACTGCAACATGTAGTAGAACAGGAAGCCATGACTATGCTGACAAAAAACTTAGAAAATAATTGCAGTCGCTTTTTTTCAACATTGCTGTCCTTCACTTCCGATGTCCATCATGGCACTTTGAAGTGATTGACGATTGAATCACGGCAATGGGCTCTTTGCACGTCTGCTTCCATGTTCTGGGTTAAGCAGCTCAGTCGCTTCCTGGCTAATGAAAATGTCATTTACACTAGGTGCTTGCCCAAAGTAACAATTAATGATGTAGATCGATCCAAAGCTCCAACCAGTAAACTGGAGAAAGGTTTTAGCTGTACACCTCCTTACATTCACAGATGTGAAGGTGAGTTTTACTTTCTTTAAACTTTGTGGCTAATATTAACTTTAGCTTAATCTAGTAGGCCATATTCTCGGACATTAAAAATGTGCTATGTAAACATTTTATTCATTCTAACCAACAATGTTTTTAACTTCTTTGGTGTTTATTTTCAGGTATATTGCTGTAATGTGTGCTTGTTGTCGTTAACGTCAGAGACCAAGTAAAGGGGGAGATTATGGTTCAGACTTTTTGCTTCCAAAGCATAAGGAAGCACAACAAACCTCATAGCTTAACACACTACAGACTGATACAACTTTGATGTAATGTTCTTTAAACAAGTCAAAATAAGGCTCAGTATTGTATGTGGCCTCCACGTGCCTGTATGACCTTGCTACAATGCCTGGGCTCTTAATGAGGTGGTGGATGGTCACCTGAGGGATCTCCTACTAGACCTGGATTAAAGCATCCGCCAACTCCTGGAGAGTATGTGATGCAACGTGACGTTGGTGGATGGAGTGAGACATGATGTGCTCAATCGCATTCAGGTGTGGGGAACGGGCGGGCCAGTCCATAGCTTCAATGGCTTCATCTTGCAGGAACTGCTGACACACACCAGCCACATGAGGTCTAGCATTGTCCTGCATTAGGAGAAACTAGGAGCCAATCGCACCAGCATACGGTCTCACAAGGGGTCTGAGATTCTCATCTCGTTATTTAATGGCAGTCATGCTACCTCTGGCGAGCATATGGAGCGCTATGTGGCCCTCCAAAGACATGCCACTAAATGGGAAATCGAATAATGAGCTGAGCCGTTATCCGATTCTGGTTTAATAAACAAAAAACTGAGTCTATTTTTGTTTTTTCCATTTTAAATGAAAAAACAAACTGCCTGAAAATACACGGACCCGGCTCGTTATGATTTCCCATTTAGTGCACAAAACAAAAATGGAAAAAAGGGATAAAGAGCACTCAATTTAGATTTTCATGATTTAATTTTTGACAAGTGGTCTGACCCGGAAGGTCTTTCTGCCCTGCACACTGTGTAGAGACCCATTTTTGTACACTCATCCAAAGTGGCATGTAATTAATTTCATCATGATACCTTCACACAGAAAGTCTTATACACTGACTTTGTTTTGTATATAAAGCTAATGGCTTCTAAATGCAGCTTCTGATTCAGTAAATGGCTAAAGGACTAGTCTGCCCAATTTTTACCAACCTTTAATCTGCTCAGGTTTAAAACAACGCTCAAACCGCAACTAGAACATTCTGCCAGAACAGTCATTAAAACCTTCTAGTTTTTTATTAAAGTTTTTCCTTTATGAATAATATTTGCATACCAATTATAATACATTTTGTCATGGACAAGCATGCAGAAAAGTATGATTATCCAAAATATACAATAAAAATTTAGTAGAAAATGTGAAATAATGTGTTAACGTTATTAGATTATTAAAAGCTTAACTAAATAAATGCTTACCTTTGAAGAGGATTATAGCCATGGAAAAAAGTACGAATTCTGAGTTTAAAATAATAATAATGCCGGTGTTAGTGTGACCGGTGGACTTCTGCGTTATGCGTGTTATGTGGTGATTGGACAAACTACAAGACATCAAGTTTGGGTTCGGAGGCGGTCTCCGTTTATTGAACCTGACAATCGGGAGATATTAGAATTAGCACATAGCAAGTGTTTCAGTTCTCCAGCCCGATCTATATAAAATAATAGTGTTAGCATGCAGTGCACACCATGCTCATAACAAAACCAAACATTTAGTATCATCAAATGTTATAAAGGCATAATAACAACTCAAGTGAAAATATTCAAACACCTACCATTCATACAAAAGGAAAAATAAACATTTGAACAATATAAATAAAAGGATTGTCATGGATTATAAAACTTGCCTCTTCCCAGTGGAACAAATAACAAAATGATGAAATGCATAACTTCATATTTATAATAGTCCTGGAGGACCCTGGACAGAATAAGAAGAAAATGAGGCAGTGCTGGAAGACCACACCCCTTGTAATAAGCTATTATACACAACAACAGTCAGGTATAAACAGACAAATACATTAAATAACACATTTTGTGTAAACAACTATTAATATAGACCCAGTTACATTAGCTAAATGTCCTAGATTTCTACAATCCTCCTCCATGGTTTACCACCTCATGATACTTTTTCACACTTTAATCAGTGACTTATGACTGTCCAACAATCTGACTCTGCTTATAAATTATAAGTCTCAACTGACTAAACATAATGAACAACTTTTGGATTAAAAGTTTTGAGTTGATTCTTTCCATTATAATTTGCTCTGGATTTATAAGCAAGTAACATAAAAATTATTTCATTTAAAATTTTTATCAACCTGTATCTAGCCAGTTGGTGCTTTATAACTGGATGATTTATTTACAATACTTACTATATACTTACCAAACTTATTTTCTCTTATCAAATTGTAAACTCAAACCTTACAAAATAAACAGGGACAAAATGTTTTCATAATAATGTATTTATTACAATAACATACAAGACGATATTCAGCCTATGTTTGGGGAATCATGACAAAATATTCCTAAATTTAAGAATATAAACGATGAGGACACAGTGAAGAAGACGATGTCAGGAGGAAGAAGAGGATCACTGGGCGATTCTGATAAGCTGCATCCAAACCTGAAGCTGTGGCCAGAGGCCACAGCTTCAGGTGTATTGCTATATTGTCTGAAACAATAAAAAATAAATAATTTTCAAAAAAGTTCACACTGTACATAAGAAGCCAAACCAAGCGAAGTGTAAATTTCACACACACACACACACCCCCGCGCACGCCCACAGACCCCCACACACACCCCCGCCCACGCCCACACAACCAGACAATAATATGAATTTACAACTAAAAAAAAAATCAGAGGAAGGGAATATTGATATTGGAAGAGAACAATGTGGCAGAATTTAGAAGATGCTAACATCTTCAGAATTATCAAAATCTCCAGAGAAGAATATTATATTTTGATACACGTACCAAATGGTACACATGCAAACACAGACAGGTATGGCTGCAGGCTGGTGTGGAAAGCCATGCCCGGGTGCTCTGGCCTTTCAAAGTAAAAAACTAAACTAAAAGCTCAGGCTAACCATTTTTCTCGATGTCCAGATGTCCGGTATTTGTTTCTCACAGGAGCTTTACTTTAACTGACTTGCGGTTATCAGAAAATACTATAGCGTGAAACATTCAAGATCGTCTGTCTGCAGCCAGTATAATGTCTATGTGTGATACGGCCCCTGTGTAAGCCTGGCAGAGAGAACTTCCAGGTCAGACCGCTTGTCAAAAATGAATTCATGAAAAATCAGCGCTCATTATCCGTTTTTCCATTTCAATTTTGTGTGTTGAATGGGAAATCGGATAACGAGTCTATTTTTGTTTTTCATTTTTCATTTCAAGAGAAAATTAACTGCCTGAAAATACACGAACCGTGAAGCATCAGAGAGCAACTTCTTAGGCGAAGCTAAGCACAGCTGATTTTAAGGGTTCGATTCATTTTGACTGCTGACTGTGGATCAGTAGGAAGATGAGCAGTCTTGCAGTTTAGAAATTGAGAGTTTGATTCAAGGTTTCTAATTTTCAATGTGGCCCTATAGTTACCTATAATGTATGGATGAGTGAGTGTTACACTAGTTCATTTTATATAGCTACCCAAATGTACAGATCTAGCAGAGGTTTATGTCATTTTAACTCTGGATATGACTCATTTCGGTCTGGACTATAAACTTTTTGTAACTGATAGTTTTATCTACACACAGGTCATCTAGTCCTTTCCCGTGACAGTGATTTCTCTCAAGGGCAGAGGGAACAATCAGTTATCATGCTACAGAAACATTCAGTCAGAGTGGGTTAAAAGTTTTTACCACAGCAGTCAAAAGTTTTAACACACACAGTAAAAGGCCAACACTCCTAAATGGAAATCACAATGATCTATATTAATATAAGATTACTAATGTAAGAATAGTGATATTACCAATGTAAGAATGATAACAACACACAATAATTTCAACAGTAACCATGTTCTGGCATTATTATTGCCAGTAATGGTAAGCTTCATTTTAACTGGTCAGTCGGGGTATTAAAGAGTTATATCATGTAAAATTTACTTTTTGAGCTTTGCATTGTGCTATGTTATTCCTTCATTAAAAACATCACCTGGAGTGATGCTTGGATTATTCATGCATGTTTCAGAAATCCTTTAATCTCCATGACTACCACTCAGCTGTGAAAAAAACCTGGGTGAACCTAGCTCCACCTTTAAGGACAAAGCTCGACCTCACAAAACCACCCCTCCCTGTGACTCCCCTCTCTGCTCTTTCAGACTAGCCGGCAGCAATTAGCAAACTGCTGGTGGAACTGCTGAGCTCATTATAGAACCTACTGCTCAGAGCAACACTGCTAAAAACTTAAAAGGAGCCATTTTGGGATGACTTCCTGGAGGCAGAGCTTCAGAAAGAACAGGAGTTTCTTAAAGAGACAGAGGCCCAAATTCAAGATGTTAATCATAAACACTTAAATTTTTTAAGTCATATTTGATGCGCATAGCACTTTTATAATACTTAATTCTGGATTGGATGCACATATTTTGCCCCTGTGTATAATTTTGAAGTCATGGAGGTTATAGAAAACCCACAACTTTAAAATCATAATGAAAATATTGTCAAAATAATTTATGCCCCTGTATGTGTCTATTTTGGAAAGTACCGGTAAATGTATGTTCCTTCATTTTGTTGTTTTTAAAATTAAATGTCACATATTAAGTGTCTCAATTCTAATTATTTTAACACATAAGATGGCCAGTGTTAAATGTAACTAGTTCCTCTTTTTCAGATACAATGAAAATGTTTCAAATATTCAAATAAAATAGCAGATGGTTTCTAGCAGCACAGATGTTGTAGTATAACAATAGAGATCAATAATAAAGCATTAACATTTTCAAACCCCGAATCACTAATCAGGATGTTGTCGGGGGGAGAGGAATTTGGCAAAACGCTGCATTATTTAGCATCCACTGGTAGGCTCCCTCAAAGAAACACACACAGGCACACACACTTCTTACTGTGGCCTTTTTGCACTATTTTGATAAATTAAATACTGGGATATGAACAAGGCTCAAGATATTAAAACCCAGAATTCTTTGTTATAAGAAAGAAACAAAATTTTAGTTTTTTTGCAAAGGTGTGCGTTTTGTGCCAGACGTGGCGTCACTCTCAGACATGCCTTCATTGATTCACCCTCGGATTGAGGATCGAACACAGAGTGATGAAAGACAACAGCAAAAAGAAACAGACGGCAGCGAGGAAAGGAAGAGACAGGGGAGTGAAACAAGATGAGGCAGCAGAGCGGACAGTCTGCTAAAGAGGTGTTTGTAGATTATCTCTGGAGTTTATTTGGGGTGTTTTGTATAAAATTCCTGCTGTGTGTGTTTGGATATTTTGCCTTTCTTTCAAGAGCCTCCATAGCATTTGCACCTTTCCCTTTCACCTTCATTTGTTCTTTTAGCTTTCTGTATTGATTTAAGGGCTCTAAAAATCTGAGCTTGCGTTTACCATCACATGAACAGATTCACAGCTACGAACTTTTATATTTCATGATTTTGGTTTGTACTTTATGTCAAAGGATCACTCCTATCAGCCACCCAGGGAGGCTTTAATCTGGGCCAGCTCCAGCTGATTTTTAAGCCTTCAGTTCTGGAAGAACAACATTGCATTCATCCTGGTTTGAAAAATGTGTTTCTCAAATGATATTCTAGTAGACTTGGTTCGATTTGAGACCAAAATTGCAACATTTGTAACATTTTCAGCTGGTTTACACTTCGCTGAGTCGAACGAACCAAACTAGAAAACCTGTTCCCCTCCTCACCTGTGGTGGCGCTGCACCAAGAACCAACATGAAAATCTCAGAAGACATTGAGTCCAAGTACTTCTTCACAAAATGTAGACAAACACGGAGCAGTGTCGGATTTTAGTGGTTGTAAGATTTCTCTCTTGTCTTTGACTGAAGACCATGAGCCATTTCTCTTGCTAGCGCTAGACTTTGTTTTGTTTGTTAAATTGTTAAATTAGTTTAATGGATATATTGTCATGGTTTGGGGTAATTTCTTAATCCACACGCAGATCACTCTCAGGAGACAGATGGAAAGATATAAAGTTTATTGTACAAACAATTAATTGAATGTGTGTCTCTGTCCAGGAAATCTGGGAGCTGGGAAAAGGAAACGGGAACACTGGAACAGAATGGAAGACGATGAGTGCCGAAAATCAACAGAGTGGGATGTTTACTGTGTGTGAAAGGTACAAGGACGAGAGAGATCTTATGGATAACCAGAGTGAAGCCACTGGATGGTGGTGATTTTGGAGGAGGGGCATGTTGCGCAGGCTTGAGGAAGAGGAAAGGAGCATTGCTAGTCAAGAAACAGGAAACAGAGGTATTAATCTTGAGGAAACGTGGACAATTAGAAGATCTCAAGGAACAGAATGAGAGGTACCATGAAACCTTGGAAGGAGGACACAAGAAGGTAAGTCGAGGAAATAATCAACAATATGCAAGGAGGCTAAGTTATTTCATTTAACTGTAGGAACAGTAACTGGCTCCGGATACCATGTAGGTATAACACTCGGGTGTTGAAGGACTGGCAATCACCTCCTCTTATCTTCTAGGTCAATTGCAGGTGTAAGAAGTTCACCAGGTCCATCCTCCACAGTGGCTCTCCGACTCCCTCTGGTGGAAACTGAGGAAAAAACAAACCCAAACTCCGGCCTCCTAACATTTATTGCAATTTTGACAAAATTAATGTTTTTGATAAAAGTCTTTGCACTACGATGACGATTTGTTTTAGCTGTATCGAGACATTTTTTTCATATCACACAAGTTACATGATCAACAGCCGGATATTCCTACTAGCAAAAACCACAAAGAAGATGACTGGAGGTAGCAGGAGGACAATGGCTTGTTGAGTTTTTTTGAACAATGTTCAGCTGTTCCATCAGATCTCTCACAGCATCACACTTCATAAAAAGATGTATCATTCCAACGTGTTGAATCCATAACTTTTCTGTTAAAGTCACAGACTACAGTTTTCTCAAAACGTGCGTAGCTGCTCCAAAGTAGGCGGGGCTTGTTGCTCCAAAAAGACGCTGATGAATTTGAATAAATTTCATGTAACCGTCTACATCTGTCGCTGCCAGTATTTTTAATGACTTATCGCGTATATCGTGTATGACTCACGGGTGATTTTAATTTAATTTCTTCTTAAACGGAAACACCACAATTGTAAAATTGTGTTTTTTCAACATTAGTAGAATATAGACAAAGATTTGCTCACATCTGTAATGGAAATAAAGTAAATTGGAATCAAATTCCGACACCTGGTTGAGATCTCATGCTCACTGTCACTGGTTTTGGTTTGAACCAAATCCTGTGGGAAATATTTTTCACATAACATTGTCCTGTCTGTTTTCCCATGTGTTGCTGATCAAAGTGTCAGGATGCTTCTGGTTCCTCATCCCTGCTAACTTACTGTATGTTGTCTTTTTGGTTTGGATTTTTGAGAAATTTCACAGTTGTGACAATCAGTCACTGCTGAATTGCATTTTATTGTCCTGATGCTGTGTATTTGTATTTTGTGCTGCCGTTGCCCCTAAATGCAATACTGCAATTGTCATGTGCTCCATTATGGAGGCTAGTTTGAAACAAAAGATAAGGAGATAAAAAAAAATTGAGGAAGAGAACTTGATTACATTTTGGCAACATATGAATGTAAAGACATAATTTGTTTTATATTGCTCTTTGTCTCCTCAGCCACCTTTTTTTATTACATCCCGCCCCCTTTCACTCTTCCTCTCTACCTATGTCAACCTCAGGCAATGTTTCGCATTACTACGAACATCAGTCACAGGGGCCCTGGATAAATCCACATCATACCTCTTTGAAGACATGGCCGTTTATTAGTACATATATACACACAGGGCATTTGGAGATCAGTCATACATGATGACAAATCCTGATAGCTGTTGCTGTTGCACATGTAGAAAACTGAGACAGAGGGACTGCAGTATGCACAACACACACACTGATCATAGTGGCATGTAGAAATAAACCCCCACAGAAATACGCACGGATCAAGTGAGCCCAATCCGAACAATGTTGACAGCGACCTTGCTATTTTTAAAGGGCACACTTCACAAGATATCATATCCTCATCATCTGTCCCTGGGGATAATTTTCTATTTAAACCACAACACGTACACAAAAAATAGCAGTGATCTCAACAAGCATGATATAGTCGGAGTAAAGTAGTTGCACACATAAACGCGTTATCGGTTAATGTCTTTACATATATCACTGGAGACATGTCACAACAACAGTCAGACAAAAACTGAAATGATGTTTTGGATCAAAGTCACTGCCATGCCTGAATTTTGCTGGTGGACAGAGAGGCCACAAAATGTATTTTCCAGCTTACTCTGTTTCGTTTTCACCACACTAAATGTTTTGGATCATGTAACAACTTTAGAAAATGTGCTTTTATTTTTTATTATTATAATGTTTGAAATTTCACCAACTCCTGCTTAACACTGAAGAATCCTATTTTTCTCTTGTTATATTTTAAGAATTTTATTATTTATTTATTTTGGTAAACACTAGTACCTGTACTGTCACTTTAAGAGAGCGTCTTATGACATCAGTACTGTACTACCTTCAGTTGGCTGGGCTGCCTGAGAAGAGGTAGGAAATTCTTCTGCTCTTGGTTAAGTTCAGGTTTTATGAAATTTATAAAATAATTGTAAGTACATGCAGCTGTGAATGTTTATTTGTTTTAATACATACAGAGGAGTATTCTTTTTGACAAGAACATTTTTCTTAAATGTTAGAGCAGATAACGTTATTAGTTAGTCACAGGGTTTCTCCATGTGTTTATCTGCTGGGGGAATTCCGACTCCTGTGAATGGAAGAGCTGCATGTGAAAAGGCATTTTTATTTCTATTTGTGCAGATATATGCATTTGGTTCTTTTGTTCTACAATGTTTAAACTGGTTATATTAAGGGCACAAAACATCTGGGATATGTGATTATTTCAGGTTTTTTTTTTGTTTGTTTTACAAGAAATCTACTTTTTTATTATTGTAGATTTATTTCCGAGAAAAATATTACTGTGCAACCTTTAGTTGGCGCTAGGCTGCCTGAGAAGAGGGGAATTCCGACTCCTGTGAACGGAAGAGCTGCATGTTAAAGGGCATTTTTATTTCTATTTGTGCAGGCCTCTGCCAGCAACCTGCATTACAGAATAACCAGCAACTCCTGTGGTCTGACTCCCTTTTTCAACTGAACACAACGCAGAACACATCAAGGTTGACTGTGGTGGATGCAATAAAGCAGAACTAACTTTAACTTAGCACAAACGATAAGTGAATATTTAAGTGACAAAATTAACTAATTAAAATCAACTTAAAACAACAAAATCTCCCCCCTTCAGTCTTTCAGAAGATGGTTTGTTCCAGGTTTCCTCCTCCAGCTGGTTTGTATTAGCAGCACCTCAAACAAAGAACAAATGTAAGCAAACCATTCAGACAGACATTAACTAAAGTGTGCACCCATTAGAAAATATATGTCTAAATGAAATAACTTAAACAAATTAAGCTATAATTAATATAAAAACATAAATACTAACACGATGTGGTGGGGGTAAGAGCATCCACCACATTGGCTGGCTGTATAAGATTAGGTTATCAGTAAAGAACACTAATGGTATACACCGGTTAGAATCACCAAACAAATTTTAAGATCCAACAAAGACAGCCTGACGAAATACAGAAAGCAGATTTCAAATCTAATTATATTAAGCGAAAGCAGAAGCCTGGCTTTGTTCAAAGAGAAGAAATCAAAGTATCTAATTTACTGAGGCTGTTTTGTCCTTTAGTCAACTAAAGTTCAAGGTCTGTATTGAAGCTTCATTTATTGAAAGTTAGGAATTGTTCAAGTAGTTAGGCGTTTATGTTCATGTTCTTATTTTGAAGTGACTTTAGACTGTTTACGTAGCAGCTCCATTTCCTCTCCTCCAGCCATGTTGCTTTAGCATTACACCAACACTAAAGCAAAACTAATGCTTGTGATTTACGCTTTGGGGTTAGCGTAGCTAACATTCTAGTGAGCAGTGTTCACCCACCACTGCCAAAAATGTTGGGAATCAAGATGTCTTTAGAAAATGTGAGTCAGACCTTTGCATTCACTTTAATCAGCATTAGTATAACTCCCTCCAGGTAGGAACGGACACAAAGCGTTCTTCGGTTGTTACTGACATTTAATAACCATGCTGTGAGAACTGTACAAAACACAAAATACATCTTACAAAAAGAAAGACATTTTCATAGAGAATAAACAACTATTACACAACAAAACATTCAAAATAAAGTAGCTAGACTTACAAAGTAGACGCATTAGGTCACCTTTAAAAACACGTGGCTAACAAATTCGACAGATTCTTAAATTAAACATTCTATTTACACACAAACAAAAATACAAAATACCTCATACGTACCTCATTGGCCGCTTAAACCTGAAAGGGTTAAGAAACACCTTCTGTAGCGTCTTCTACTCGAGCCTTAGTGTACGCCTCACCGAACCTCTCCACCAACTGGGAAAATAAAAAGGCATGCTTCCCTCTACCGAATGCGGCGTGCAACTAAAAATATATGCCTAAACAAAACAACAAATTAAACATTAGTTCCGCTCTGGTAACACTAACTTATGTAAACAGCAATTAAATCATGGACTTTTATTTTTGCGGGTCCACTTCCTGTCTCACCCAATTTTGCTAGCTTCTTTAAAAAGCCCCACCTCCAGAGCGCAGAGAAAACATTCTCACCTGTTCATTCCACTGTGATTGTGGCTTGGTGCTGTTGGCGTCTTTGAGACAGATTTCATCCAAATCTTTACTTGATTGATCGCTTGAAATTGTTGGTTGTGTACCTACCTGGATTATCACCTGGATCCATCCCAGCTGATCGTGGTTACGTACGCCCACTTGCCTTCAAAAGGTCGGGGTTTTTTTTCTATGGATGAAATTCTCTTCCGGATTCAAGAAGATGGCGAGCTAAAGGACAAAAGAACTGATGATCCTGGATTTAATTTATTTTCATTTGATTATCTTGTAATTTATCAAACTACTGTTATTTTTTTGTTGTTTCTCTTTTTTTATGCAAATCAGTAATATATTCACCAAAACTAAAACCACTGCTTACTGGTTTTTTCCACACATCAGGCTCCTTAAAAAAAACCTATTCTTCTGATACTGCTTATGTAGCCGCAGTTAGCTTAATCAGCCCATAACTGTTACACTTAACTATGAATTAACTCAACTGTATAACTGCCGACAATGGCAGCCACAATTAGCATTAAACTCTACATGCACTCTTCTTGTTGAATCTAGAATAGTCACCTCAACCGAGGCAGGTGAGGCTGGCAGTGCTTTAGTGACGTGTGCAGAGTGAAGCGTTTTTACCAGCCTAAGATCAAATCTCTCCTTAGATATCTTCCAGTTTTGTACAGTTTCATTTTGTAAGCTGAATGTATCATGCACCTGAATCAAAGAAAAATCGTCTCTCAAAGGGAGAAGCCTGGCATCTTTTACGTACGCTGGTAATATAAGCCTGGTAATAGGATACCATCCATCAGCTAGGATGGCATCCTAGCTGATGGTTATCAAAGCTTAACCATTTGATGGATCGTCTAATCACTCGTATCAGATATATCACATTGTCTCCTCAAGTGTCTAGGTTGAATTTAAACTATAATCCCTGCTTGTGACCCAAATTCACTACAACCTCTAAGAATTAGGTAATACTAAAGAGATGCTGCGTTGCAGTGCAGATGAAAACTTCCTTAGCCAGCAAACCCTGAGAAGCCACTTTGATAACTTTTTCCTTTTACATAATGCTTATTTGTGCGGTGATATTTGTGATAAACAACTATCTAGCTGACTGATGAATCCTGACTAAAAGTGATCAGAAAATGAATTCAGTGATTAGTTTGTAAAGATATGGAAATGTGTTTCTGAGCATGTATGAGACAGGCTGATAGTAAAGCTGCAAAGTTTATTTGAAAATTTAACAGTTAGTATGTGGAGCGCATTAAATATGAAACATATTGATCTAATAGATGTTTTATTTAATGAATTCAACATGATTTTGTTTCCAAACCAGATTAAACAAAGTTATTTGAAAATCATGCCACCTGAAATGCCAAATTTTATTTTTTTGTAGGTTTAATTTTGGAAAAAATATGGATTTTATTTTTTACCATTTGGGTTTCCTAAGTGATGACCATCTTGTTAAACAAGCGTGTTTTACAGATTCTATTTCGACTTTGAAGTCAGGTTAACTCAGAAAAGATATTATCTGTCATTTGTAATTTTTAAGGAAAAAAAGTGAGGAAAAAAAATACTTTGAAATCAAATTTGGTATAAAAAGATTGGAGATTTTATTTTTTAAACCAAATCCACTCAATAATACTCAAATGCCTTTTAAATGTAACTGTAAAGCAAAAGTTTAGTTACTTTCCGACACGTTACCATGCAGATGGAAAAAGAATAAACCAACTAAAGTTACCATGAAAGGCAATAATTACTGGAGTCCATTTTCATAGTAAGTGCTCTGTTGCATCCATGAGCCCTTGTAAAACTAAAAAGCCCATATCTCCACATGAAATAATCTCAAGCAACTTTAAAAGCTCAGGCTCATCAAAAACACACACTTGTGTTGGAAACATTGAAAAAAGGGTGACACTTGAGTAAATAAATTCCCTTAGTAAAGGGAATTTATTTATTGTCATTTTTAAAGTCCTTGAACAAACTGTTGTACAGCTGGAAATAAAAAGCAGTCTGTGAGTAAGAGCACAAAGCAAACAAATGGATGCCAGAAAAATACAAAAAAAAAAAAAAAAAACATTTCAAGACTCTGAGGAACATCATGCATCAGAAATAAATCATCCACGTAATATGAGCATTTTTTAAACAGGGAAGTATCACGAGGAAGTTAAAGAACATCAGTTCAAAGATCACACACTTCCTCGAGTTAGCTTGCCATGTCTCTTGCCTTGTGAAGTCCTAAACCTGCGTGACCCAGATTTGTTACACGGTTTCCAGTCACCATGTTTCATGTGATTTCACCGGTTCTCTTAAGATCTTTGTAGCTAAAGTATTGTAGGTCTTATTGATGAAAGTGGGCCCTCAAGGCAGTGAGACACTATTTTAAAGATCTGTCATAAACATCTTTCAGTCTCTCGCTCACTCCCCCTGCTCACGGTCCTGCGGTCCTTGATGTTCGCCTCGCGTGGTCTTCCCTTCACCAGCAGTGGGGGAATATCGCCTGCTTCCTTACATGTCATGATTGGAACAGAGATGCAGTTTTTAGTGCCAGAGAGTTTTTTTAATTTTTTTTTAGAAAAGTAGGCCAAGAGCACCAGGATTTTTTTTCTTAAAAGCAAATATCTGAAAGATACACACACAGGGGTTCAGGGAATGAGACGGGTAAATAAAGTTTTCTCCATGCATATGACATTTTGTTTGCTTGTTAAAGAGACAACCATCACTCTTGTACATGCTGGGTGAATCACAGAAAACATCCAACATGGGGACAAACTTGTGATTTTTATTCTGTCTTTTTGTGTTTTTCCCATCGATACAGCTAACTGCTTTTTGCTACATTTAGAGCTGGGGTCTTCAACTCCAGCCCTTGAGGGTCACTGTCCTGCAACTTTTAGATGTCTCTGCTTTGACACACCTGAATCAAATATCTGGATTATCTCCATAGTATACATTAGCAATTCTCTAGAGGCCTGCTAATGACCTGATTATTTGATTCAGGTGTGTTGAAGGAGAGAAACTTCTTAAAATGCCCATCAGTCTGCAATCACACTCTAGCTTGTTTGTCTGTAAGGTCCGCTTCGGTTCAGTCGAACTCTGATCTGGACCAAAAACAGTTGAAGTGAAATATGGTGCAGTTTGAATGTGAATGCCAAGCAGACTGGAGACCACTCCAATAGCTGGAAGCACAGGGCATTCTGGCTAAATCGAGCCAAAAAAACGTGTGTATTGTTGAGGACACAAATTTGATTATTCTAGTATTAATACGGTTAATCGTAGGGCATGTGAAAATAGTGGATTGAGCAGGATTAGTTTGAGTAACATCTTAGAGGGCTTTAAGTGAGGCCTGCAGAAGAGGAACCAGGCCATAAATTAACACTCCTACACATGCAGTTTCTCAAGCGGGCAGCAACACAAGAGACATGATTCAGGACTGGAAAGATAAAGTTCCAGTCCAGTATTTGAGCTCGTATAAAACTGCAGGCTAAAGATAATAACACATAATACTTATAGTAATTATGATCTACTTTGTAGGATATTTTTCTTAGTTATTAACAGCATGATTTGATTTAAAATGGCTTATATTAACAGCCCTAATAGTGTCTAACTCAGGCTAAACTGTACCAGTTAGTCAAATGTATAATCTAAACTAGTGGAATATTAATTAGAAAATGTCTGGAATGAATGGGTTTTTATTGAAAATGTTCAGGTATATTTTATTAGTGTGTTAGTTCTTAAAATCTGCACTTTGATATAAAAGGAGGGAGAAGGTCTGAATTACTGGACGTACCAGGCTCCAAGGGTTACTAAGATATGGTTCGTGTTTGGAGGTCTGTCTCGGCGAGGTAATAAAACATTAAGATAACTTTCCAGTGAACTCTGGTTAAAACAAGAATCTTTTGTTCAACTGGAGAACTGGGAGGAAGTCCAGCACTCTAATTGACATGAGAAGATTCTCTCTAAATATAACCTTTGGTCTTTCTTGTCTAAAGAGAGGGACGCCTTAGTTATGAAACTAAACAGGCCTCAGAAGGTAATAAAGTAATTTCGGACAGCCTAACTTGGTAATCTGAAACTTTTGTAAGCCAAAGGAGAGAACACGCCTTAATTGCATAAATTAAATACAAGGAAACACCTATTAATAAAAACGTTACACCCAGGAGGAACGAATCAGATCGCTTGGTTTGCAGCCACACAGTGATCTCCAAAGATGCGTCTTTGCCTTTTGTTTTTGTCCATTTTCTCTGCTTCTCCAGGTAATTAATAATTGTTTGGGTTGGTTCTGAGTTTCTGATACTCTGTTTGTGTTCTTATATGTGGTTCGATGCATTTCTTTGTCGGAATAAACTCTTGATATGTCTGATGTTGAACAGTAATCTGTTGTCTGTAGTTTTTGTTGTCCTGCACGACGTCTTGGACCCGAGAGAACAACAAAAGGAGGTGTTTTACCATAATTTGTACTCAACAGTATCTAGCACCAGCAGGAGAAATGGCTCATGGTCTTTTGCCAGACACAAAACAGAAATACAACAAATGGTAAATTGAAATGCCACTCCATTTTTTCTTTTTGTTAATAAGGAAGTTGTGCTCATATCTTCTTCAAAGGTTTTTATGTCGTTTTGTTCAGTGGTTATTCGTGCAGTGCCGCCACAGGTGAGGGAGTAAAAAGGATACTCCAAGAGAACTTTTGACTGCAGGCTTCAAAAACTCAAATGTGAGACTTCTTAAGACATGTATTACAACAGATATGTACCGAGACAAAAGAATTGGTGACTGTGATGGCCAAATCCATGGCCACACCCCAAAGTTAATAAAAGATTGTGTCCAGGGCTGAGCAAGCTTAAGAGCTGATTGGGAAGCACCACTAGTTCTTGCTGGCTAGGGGGATTTGTAGTTTTCTTTTTAGATAAGTTTTTGCATTTAAATAAATATTAGTATTTAGAGTTTAATATTTTTGATTTTCATTTTTTGGGTCTTTAGTTTAGCCAAACTTAGCTGTACCGTTATTTGTTTTGTGTT
>CAEGAE010018895.1:0-48379 GCA_903067095.1 Girardinus metallicus | reverse complement strand
GAAATCAAAACTTGAAGGAAAACTTGTAATTTGTTATCTTTTTACAAAAACGGAGCAAAAACAGCCCAATATTTTTTTGTTGAACGCAAACAACAGAGTCATTATTTCTGAGAGTTGCTTCACGTGTTGCACAAAGTTGCCCGACGTTTGGAATCTGTAAATATTCAACAGTTCCCTTGCTTGAGAAACGGGGGTTAAGGTTATGATCCAATTAAGTAACAGGAAAAGAGAAGTTTAACCCTTGCATAAACATTTAATGAGTTTTTTCCACCCTGCAATCTGCTTTTAAATCAACTGCCTTTTAAACAATGCCACAAGCTTTGTTTAAAAGCTTGTGGCTTTTAAACAATGTAGCTACTCAGACAGGAATGTAGTCTAAATTAGAACCATCTGTATAAGCAGACAAGAGTGGAGGTACTCACGCTATTACTCTGAATTCCCCCTTTCAGTAGATGTTTCACTTGCACGAAAAATGGCCATTACTGCTGGATTTTCTGATTTTCTATTTATGTATGGCAACTATGAAAATATGATTTGCCTTGTGGGAAGAGAATTTAGCTATGGTAATTTCGGTGATGTTGAAAACTACTCTTTCCCCTTTTCACAGACTCCAACATACATTACAACTGTCTCACCGAGTTTGCAGCATCCAGCTCTGTGTAAGTGACATAAATTGGAATCTCCAAATCTCATTTTCTGTTGCCAAAATGTGTCTTAAATTCTCTATGTTCTTCTTTCAAGGGATTGTACCATTAATAACAATTGTTCTCATCTTCCTGTTTGCTGCTCTTCTTGCTTTGGCGATGAAAAAAAGAAGAGGTATGCAATTCGAGTTACTAACTTTCTTCATGGTTATTCATGGATATTTGGGGTTTTAATGACTTTTGGCTTTTTTAACCAGGATGGAATAAAAATGGATCAAAATCACATGTACAGGGTCATATTTGGACAAATCTTCCTTTTCTAGTTGAAGCTCAGTTGGATTTTTGCAGAAAATACCCAAACCTCAGGTTGCGTATTTGTGCGCTCCTTTTGGCTGAATTGATGCCTTGTTTAAATTGGTTGGTTTCCAAACACCAGCCAGGAATTTAAGCCAGAAATCCCCTGCTGATATATTAACATTTCATTGCTTGAATGAAATGTTCAGCTTCCCATATGACCAAACCCTTGTGGTAAAGGAAAGATGGGAACTGAATTACCACATAGTTGTTTTTTTTTCTTCAGAAACAGTTGTCTTGTAAGGTGGAAAGTGACTAGTATTCAGCAGGCTGCGACTTTCAACATGGCGCAAATCTCAACTTTTACAAGGCAGCAGTGTTTCTCGAAATCTCCTGGTGTTTAACGACTGAACGCCATTGTTTCAACTAATTGCAGTTCTGAAGCTTGTTGAATTGCTACCAGGATGAAATAAATGAAAGTTAAAAAACAACAACAAAAAAACTTAGTAAATAATGAAAATGGCTATTCAAGCTTTTAACCCTAATAATTACACTCATATCTGCATTATAGCTTACAGTAAGACGCACTGTAGTTGTGTGTTATCTGACCGCTCTCCTGATCTCATCTCAGTGCCCTCAATGTGAAGCATCTTGCGAATCACTGGTGTTGCAGATCAGTGTCTCAATAAACTGCAGAACTTTGTCAGGGTTGAAAGCTTGAGCCTTGACCATACTCATGGTCAAGTTTTGAAATCAAAACTTGAAGGAAAACTTGTAATTTGTTATCTTTTTACAAAAACGGAGCAAAAACAGCCCAATATTTTTTGCTGAACGCAAACAACAGAGTCATTATTTCTGAGAGTTGCTTGATGAGAACATACGTGTTGCAACTTTGTGCAACACGTGAAGCAACTTCACATGTTGCAACTTCCTAAATGCTTCCTAAAATGCTGCCTGGAGATACTTTTTATAGTCAGACAAGACAAACATTGAGCCACAATGAATTTCAGGCTTTCAAACATAGGAATACTGACCCAGAGGTTATGCACGATGGTGGCAGTATCATGCTGAGGGTTGGTTTGGCTGCCAGTAGCGCTGGTGCGTTGCACAAAGTGATTAAAATAATAATTTTTTTATTTTTACTTTTTAAAGAATACGAGTATTTACGAGTGACTATGACTCAGGAGAAAGGTGTTTGTTGGTTGCTGGTTTTTGACAGCTACAAAAAAAAAAAAAAAAAACGCAGAACGGTAATGAATAATGATGTAAATTCCCGTCCGTGAGAAGATATGAATCTTTGCTCGAAAATGTTGGTTTTGTGAGCCCCCTTGGTTAAAATCCAGCATTACAAAAAATAACCACGCCTCTTCTTGCTTTCCACAGGTGTGTGTAAAAAAGCGTTCTACAAGAGAAGGACATCGTATCAGAATGAAGGATTTTCCCCCATCCAAACGGAAAGAAACAGCGAAGTGCTGTGTGACATGCTCAGTGAGTGAAAATGTTTCCAGATGCGTTGCATGAAGCCAACTGAGTTACAATCGAGCACATTGACGGTCTTGTACACACACAACAAGAGATCAATAAAAATTCCTGATGAGAACATACCATCACAGTCATAGTTTGCCAATACCTTCTGTTATTTTTTTTTCTTTGTAGATGCCGATATCCTGTCAGCCCCTTTGCACAAAGTTCTGGATGATCTCGATGTTTTGGAGGAGTTGGTGATTCTGCTGGACCCAGACACACGGGGCTTAAAGAGCACAAAGCATCTGGCGTCTCACTGCTCCTTCCCTTCCACCTGGATCACCTACACTTACTCCATGAAGGACACTAAAAGCCCCCTGAAAGCTGTGTTGGAGGGGGTCACCAGCAAGCAGCCTGACTGGACGGTGGGCCACCTGGCCAACCTGCTCAGACAAATGAATCGCAACGATGCCATCAGCGTTCTGGCAAAACTCAGGCCTGTTTCAAAAACTTCACACGAGTGACATTTTCTGTCCTTCTAAACATAGTTGACACTGTTCTTTAAAACAGAACGATGTATGACCTCATGCACATTAGTGTTATTTTGACAAGAACAGCTCCCACCCATCTGCGTCAGATATGTTAACACAATTAATGGGACGTAGAAAAGTCCAGACTAAATTCTAGAGGCCATCCGTGTTTTAGTGGTGTTAAAATTCGATGTTGCTGCAAGCTGACAGGAATTCATCATTCCTTGGCAAGCGAGCCTGGGAATGATGCAAAAAAGACAACAACCTTGAATGATCTTTTTGTGAAGCAGCAGAATCTCACCATAATGTGTACTTTTGAAATCCAACTTTTTATGTGAGCTCATGTTCAGTGGCCAAGGAACCAAAAAAAAAACAACATTTTTTTAAAAAGAAGTCTTTACTTTTTAAGTTGTAGTAGTCAATAATAATCCACAAAGTGTACGTCTCTGGCATACAAATGGTGATGCAGCCCAGAGGCCCACTTCTCTCGCTTTCAACTCTAAGAAAACACGGCATTCATGCGGGGGTGACGTGTTCTTTGTAAATCAGCACATGAATACAGGAAAGTGTACTCACCTAAACGTAACCATAGATACAGTCAAAGCAGTCATTAAAACAACTGGAACCATACTAGGAAGCTAGAGACCACATTGACACAGCAGGATGGAAAGGGAGGCGATGAAACAAAACAGCTGTTCAAAGTTCACTGCTAGAGAACTGCAACTAAGAGTCCAGACAACATGTAGGACCGTATCCACAGTTGCTTGTGGGGGGTAACATTTCTGTCCTACCATTACAAATGTAAATGCGGAGTTTGCTGGACATTGATTAGACTAATTGGGCCACAAACATTTGAATCTAACATGAAAAAGGATGAACATCACCGTACTTAACACCAGTATTAAGTACGGTGGAGGTTCTGTGATGGTGTTGGCCTTTTTCTTTTCCAAAGGCCCTGGGAACCTTGTTGGAGAGCCCATACTCAGTATTCATTGGGGGAGCGGTGCCATTTTATTTATGTGAGATATGTCTGTGCAATAAAACATGATTTTAAGACATATTAATGCAGGTTTACGACAATGCCTCCCAAAATTTTGAAGGATTTCTGAAATTGTTTTTGCCTTTGTATTTTCATACATATATTTTTGATTGTTATTTTTATACTGAGAATCTTTTCATACTGAGAGGCACATGTAAAGTGTTATTTTAATATTTTTTTTTTTAAAGTAAAACAATGTACCATTTTCACTCCATTACCTTTATGTTTTTGTAGCATCATACTGACGTGTTACAATAAACAATTAAAATATGTTCAAACATCTTAACATCTTTATTAAGCAAGTAACATTATAAATAAAAAAGTGCATAGAAAATTAAACAGGTTTAGAAATGTATATACAAATATTTACAAACTCAGGGTTTATTTGTACATGGTAACAAAGACGTAAATTTAAAGAGGACATTTTTTCATTTCTTTTACACTTTAAAATAACCCTATTTTATATATTTGTTATATATATGTATATTTATATATATATATTTATATAGGTGTGTATATATAACATACAGCTTCCTTAACAGATCCTGGGAGAGATGGTCATAACTTCTGCATTTAACTAGTGCTTCTGCAGCCTTCATTCCATGCACACAGAAAAAAAGAGAAAAACACAATATATACACACACGCACGCACATACAAGATTATTAAAATCGAGCTTTTTAGTTATTTAAATCAAAGTCTCTTTTTGCATCAGTATTCCCAAACATCTGTTTAAGCAGCTGAGGTAGAAATCCTTGCAAGGAGTTTGGACTGACTCTGCTAATCTGGGTTCCCACCCAGCATCGGTTATGCGA
The DNA here is from genome assembly GCA_903067095.1 of Girardinus metallicus. NCBI lineage: Eukaryota > Metazoa > Chordata > Actinopteri > Cyprinodontiformes > Poeciliidae > Girardinus > Girardinus metallicus. The sequence continues at coordinate 43,594 of CAEGAE010018895.1, read as the reverse complement.
ATGAGAAAATGAGAAAACATGATGGAAATTTGCTCCTTTGAGACTCTAAAACAGAAAAGGTGGGGTAAGAAAATTGGGTTTCCAACAGGCAAACAGTGCTCACTTTTAACTCTGGCTGATTCTAAGATAGGCAGTATTCAACAATAAAAAAATAAAATGAATAAAAATGCTTCTTTAAAAAAAGAAAAAAGAAAAAGCTGTTTCAGGAAGTCTTAAAAGGCCTAAATGTATGACACAACTGCCTGAAATGAAAATTCAAGTAAATAAATGAAACAAAGGACATCATCTGTAAACAAACAAAAAAAATATATATACAAAAGAGGGAGAACTCTATCAGTACACTTGACCGCCACCGCTTTATACACAGCACAACCTCTCACCATTAAAAACACAAATCAAAACGTGAATAAATACGATTAACAAGCGGAACAGCGTGATTTAGTTTTAGCCTAGTCATTAACAGCACTGAACATCAACTTACAACATTGAACAATTTTTTTTTCTTTTTCAATTTTAAAGGTGCCGAATGCCCCCAACCTCCATCAGCTCCGCGCCGACCGACTGACCGGAGCCGAACGCACGCGCTCAGTAGCAATGCTTTTATCCCCAGTGCTCTCCTCGAGTTCTAGACAAACCGTAGCAGGTCTCAGAAAGAAGAAGGTGATGTTTTGATGGTGATGTTTATTCGTGTGCAAGCGCCGGGCTGCCAAGTCTTTATTGCAGTAGGACCAAAAAAAAAAAAAAAAAAAAAAAAATCAGATAAACAATAAAAGAGAATAAAATATATACTTTAAAAAAATTCTTCCCTCCACAAATCTTCGCTTTTGGCTTGGGTAGTGTTTGCTACATACGAAGAGCAAATACGCTGCCTTTTGAGACGCGCCTTTGTCTTTATATTTATGACACTATATCACCAGTACATTACGACATCCGATTTAAAACTGAACACTGGATGAGAGTGGATGGAGACGAGCTGATGATTGGTGATAATCAGAAAATCTCGGCACACAAGTGATTTTAGGAGTAATGCTTGAGTGCATAAGTTTAACGTTCGTGATCTCAGCAGGGAAAGTAAAATATACAGCTAAACAATTCCTGATTCTCAAGACATTTTAGTCCTACTAAAGAAAAAGAAAGCTTTCAAAGCTTTAGCACCATGGTTGTTTAGTTATAAACAAAATTTACATTTGAAAAAAAATAAAAAGAAAGAAAAGTGTTGATTGTAAGTAAATTAAAACACATAAATACAAGATTGGGTGAATGTATGGCTCAAAAAAACACAGACATCACCACTGCACAGATGGGGATATAACGCACCCACCACCAAAAAAAACCAACAAAAAACTGAATGATCTATGGTGAACATGTGAGTACGACTGGATGATGAATCCCAAAACTCATCAGGAACCAAAATGTAGCTATTGACAGATTTTCAGCAATTCTTCAAACACATAAGGCTTGGTGATGTTGGCATCCTCCATTTAAAATGGAGAAACTCCCCTCCTGTCGTAGCACTTCCCTCTTTGTTTCTGCTTCTAACGTCAAGTTATAAATATCAAAAACCACTTGCTTGCTAACTGCTGCAGCAGAACATGTGGAGGTTCCTCACCCAAATGAGATAATCCTAAGAATAAAAGAAAGTATACTGTGGAAATGTGAGTCAGGAAACGTCCCAAAAGTTGGATTTTCCTTACTTTCCAAGCCACATTATTTCCCGGGATTTATTTCTGACCAGCCACGTCTATCCGGTCAGCGTCGTAGTGGTTTATCCTCGTTACAGGCTGTGCAGACCGCTGCTTGCCACCGTATTTTTAAGGCCTACTAGTGACCAAAGATCCTCAACTTTCTTGACATTCCACTGAGTCGTCAGTTGAGGAAGCGCCGGCATCGCCGGGCCCCGCAGTTACAGTTGAGCTTGTTGCTGGCGTCCTCGATGGGGAACTTGTAGTCGTAGGTGAGTTCCTCGCCCCGGTAGATTTTTCGGAGTGCGAAGATGACAATGTGCTTCCGGCCTTCCACGTTGATCACACGTGAGTAGCAGTTGGGTTCGCAGGAGTGGTTGATGAACCTGGCCGCGTTGCCGTGCATGGTCGCGTCCACCACGTCGAAGTCGTCGATGCGGAACATGTAGCAGCCGATACCCTGAGGGGGAGAACATTTCACATGGCGCTGTAGACGGCCCGTCACCTGATCAGCCTGAGACTGAAGCTGGTCATAGAGGAGAGTCGCCCTACCTTGCCGTCGTAGTACTTCTCTCTTTTGTCAGTGAGCACTGAGCGGATGACGATGCCGGCGTACTCGATGACCATCTCCCCAGCTTCAATGTTCCTTTTGCAAAACAGACCGCGCCCGTGAATCGCAGACCTGCATTGACAAGGGGGAATACGGCAGAGGGAAAAAAAATGTGTTTGGGAGTCTGCAAGAAAAAGTTTACATTTCCTTGTAGATCCCATGTAGATTCCTCCGAATCAAGACACTTATTTATTTTGTGAAGGCAGAGAGGATTACAGTGACCTGACTAACACCACGTATTAGATGACATATTACATACATTTCACAATCCAGAGACGCATAAGTTCTTGAGGATGAACCCAGCCCTATTCCTCCTACAACCGTTGCACAGTTGTTCTTAAAAAAAAAAACGATACATTAAAAAGAAAATTCTGACAACTTAAGTTTCCTTCTTGTGTTGACCCCTACAAAATCTACTACATTCAATCCAGACATTTAAATGAATTTAGTCATTAAGGATCATATTTATTTATTCATGTACATAACTTATGTGATTACATAACTTATGCGGCAGAGATGCTAACGCTCATAAAAAATACCACAGAAGCAGAGTCATGGCAGAGTTCACATAATGTCAAACTACTGAAACCACAAGCATATTATCGTCTTACTTCGATGGAAAAAGCTGCCCTTTAAATTTGAACACTTGAATGACCAGGTGCCTGTTTTACCTGGAACAGGAAGACACCTGGTTTCATTAAAAACAAGACCAGAGGTGCAAATAAGCTAAGTAAGCTTATTTGACCGACGTAGAGTGCCGCCGTTTTTCTTCGCTGATCACTGCTTCTTACTATAGAACATGCATTAAAGCAACCTGAAGCAATAAACCCATGTTGGTTTTGTAAAAGCAGCTGACCTGTAGACTCCAACCGCCTCCTTGGACGTCCTTTCCAGGTGTCTGAAACGCATGGCCATAGGCAGCTCCAAACTGGTAGCCCGTCTGAGAGAAGGAACAAAAAAAATATAGACTCAGAGACATTTACAGCTCTGTGGTATTCATTTTAATGGATGTCCATCAATCAATCAGCCGAAGATTAGAACTGGCTAATTTTATCTTGACACTTCTGATTAGAGGTTTGATTTTTTTTTTTAAATCCGATTGATTAAATGGATGTTTCCAGTCAACATATCCATCACCCAACATCATGCACATCTTTGAATTCATAAAAACATTTGAGAATTCAGCCTGTAGCTGCAAAAGAAAAAAAAAAAAAATTAAAATCATCTCTGTAGTCAGACTGAACCCCCCCCCCAAAAAAACAGGAAATCACTGTCATTCTCAGAAATGTTTTTAAAAATACTGAGATGAAATATGCCGTTCCATAGTGATTCATACAACAAACAATATTACATTATTCTTTTGTATATTGATAAGCCGTGTTGTAAACAGCATAGCTCAGACTGCAAGTTAAGATTCAGTCCTGAATAGTAAAGGTAAAACACAGGTATGATATATCAGCATCAACACTGGTATCGGCCGACATTAATCCTTCTTTTACATATTGGTATCGAGGCGATAAGTAAAACTGGGTCAACAGCAACAACTTATTTTTATTTCCTTTTTTTTTTTTTTCTTTTGACATCGTGCTTTAGGAGGGGCTGGTCATGTGACAGTGATTCAGCACAGGATGTGATGGGGTGTTTATATGAACACGGATGCAATGCCAGCGTTTTTGTTGTTGGGGTGTTAAAAGGTTAGTATAATATAAATAACTTCTGCAAACATTAACAATCAGTCATATCTGCAGTTTTTATATCGTTGAATCCCTATAATTTAACTTCAAAACTAAAAGACCCACACTGCGTGTGCTAATGTAAAATAAACATCCTAGAACAAACTTGTTTTCAACCACAACAATAAATGCATTTGATGGTCTTAAAAAAATCGGTCACAATTTAAACGATGTCTAAACCAGTTCCGCTGAGGGTCAGTGCTCATCAGTGTTCCAAGAACTGTGAGCAACAACACACCAGCCAGCTTCCATTTGGTTGTAATATCTGCAGGCTGAAAAGTTTCGTTCTGACTCTCAAAGACCTAACAGGAAGTACAATGGTAATACAAGACCTTGTGGACTTCAGAAGTACTTCATCTTCCTCATCATCATATGGGCCGATGTCAGGTAGCTGTCTGTGCTGAGAAGCCAGGAAGTTGAACATATCAAATGTAGACTTCCTGTAAAAATACACAATGCAACACATAGTCTAAATAAACACCATCCTGTAGAACTTGTTTTATTGAAACCACGCCTGGATAAAAACATGTCATCGCACATCTGTTCGGAAAAAATAGGTCAACATTTGTTCTGTACAAACAAGAGCAGAAAACAGTCTGGCTTTCATATATCAACAGGTGGATGAAACAAGAAGCAGGTTAAAAGAGAAATGCTGGTAAAACTATTAAGCAGTTATACCTGACGTAGAGCTCAGAGCGGGCACAGCCGGTGGGATTGACGGGCAGATCGTCTTCCTGGCTAAACTGTTTGAAGAAACGGAAAGTATGTCGCTGACAGCGGTGGGCTCCTTCAAGCTGCTCGAGCAAAAATACAATGGCGTCGTGGACCAGCCCCAGCATGCGGGCGCCTGTGATCTTCTGAAAAGTCAGGGGCCTGAGTCTTGCGATTGCTCGGGCTTCCTGCACACCATCAACCACTGCTTTCCAGGCCACTGGTGGGAAGCAATGAGGGGGAAAAAATTGCATCAAGCCATGACAAAAATCGCATGATTCAAGGGAGTGTAGCATAAAACTAAGAATGACTATGTAAGGGAGTTGCCCATGTTTTTGAGGAAGGAACTGTGATGTTATGGGTCTTTTTCTCTTGCAAAAGCCCCGGAAATATTAAAGCTAATGTTATAAAATTCTTAGAAATGTCAAGAAGTTTTAGTAAAAATGTGTTTGACACTGCCAAAAAGCCTGCAAAAGGTTAGACCCTGTGTTTTTCAGCAAGATAATGATCCAAAACACATAAAAAACATAAATACAAACATCAGCCTCTCCCATAGACCCTACAAAAACCCTGTGTGGAAAGCTAAAGAGAAGGGCCACAATGCAGGGCGACCTGTAGATTAGAACTGTGAAAGGTCATTCCTGATTACTTTTCTTACCCTCAACGCTGTCTGCCTCCACACTGAAACCATCGTCGCTGGTAATCTCAAACCGCAGATGCGGCTGGTCTTTGTTCGTTGGACATCCCTCGTCATCATCAGATGGTGTTGGTTCATCATCTGATGTGGAAGCAGAGCCTGAAAGCCACATTTCACACAGCTCTTTGGTCATTGTGGAAATCCGAGTCCTACTGTTGTATTTTCAGAAAACGATTTGAAGGTCACCGAAGTATCAGTTCCACAAATGGCCCATTTCATACAAATACGACAAGAGGCCTGGATTGTGTCTGTGGAATACCTGAGTATTTCTTCCAGTCGGTCAGGTTCATGTGACCCACCGCCTCCCTTGCTTGCTGTTTTCCTGGTTCACCCTGAGACAAGAAGCTCCTGGGCTCAGATCTGGGGAGATAAAGAGGAATCTCTCTTCAAAACAAACTTAATACATTTACTGCATCAAGACAATATAGTTGCAGAAATCTAAAAGGTTTTTTATCGTTCGTTACTTGTTACTGAGAAATACAAACCACAAAACTCTTATTTTAATTTTACGTCTCTAGATGTATTTCTGATGTGCTTTAAAAATGTGTTTATATGTATTAGAGGTGAAACAGACTTACAATGGAAAACTGTCAAAAACTTTGTCATTCAACCTCAGACATTCTGACCCACAAATGAGCAAAAGTGGGGATTTTTCAGTGAGTCGGGTGTTTAATGCAGCAGTGCTTTCTACTGACTGGCTGGAGAACATAATGTCTGTAAATGTTTTTGTGTTCACGCCATACCAGAGAAGAACACAAGCTGCTGACTGCTTCCTGCTGCACAAGCAGCTAATGAAAATTAACAGCCGGCATTTAGCTGGAACGTTTGCAGTCTTCAGAACGTTCCAGCTACCAGCACTGAAGCTGAGCTGTTTGCAAGCTTCTACTTTATTGCATTAACCCATCAAAATTAACTTAGCCACAACTTCCTTCCAGCCTTCACAATTAGAGCCTTAAAAATACACCACAACATCAAACATCTACATATTCTAGATATTGATTGGTGATAACTCTAGCCCATCCCAAAACATTGCTAAAAAATGAAAACACTATTTATTTGATTGATTTGCCTTTTTCTGCAAATCAATTTTTATTAATGACATACTTTGTTGCTTATAAAATTTACATTTTACAGCAAGATATACATATAAGTGGAAAAATAGTGAAACTAAAAAGTGCTGCCTTTATTTCCAGAGCTGAATATGCTGAAATTTGAACGCTGAATTACAACATTCAGGGTAAAAAAGCTAATTAAAACAGGCAAAGAACATGTAATTCAAGTCATACATATTAACTTATTAAATGTTAAGTGTACTTAAATCAAGTTTGTCAAATTGAGCAAGCCTAATAAAATTTCTTGGCAAATGTTCTTTGGACAAAATGTTCTGTTATTTTCTACTTGTTCTTTCTCCTTTTAATAGCTAAAGTTAAACCCAAAATTAGTCATACCTCTGGGCGAATAAACATTTCAAATTATTTTCATTGAACTGAAACCTTTGCTCAGAGGTTTCAACAGAAAACCATTGTTTCCCTTCTGAATAACAAATGGAGCAACATTTAAGCCCTTTTTATAATTAATAACTAGCTTATTCATTATAAAAAAAAATGAACAAGAAGATTATAAAAAAAAAAAAATAAAAAAAAAAGAATTTAAGGTTTCAGTGTCACTGAATAAAAACTCACCCTGAGCTATCAGAATCACTCATATGCTCGTCCTTCAGCTCATCCACGTTCAGGACCCCCTTCACTGTTGGGGTTTTGATGCGGACCCCCGAGGCTCTGCTGGACGCGCTTGGAAAAGCCGGCTTCCTAGGCTCCTCCTCTTCACTGATGCTCTCAGGTGGTAAGAAGTCAACTTTACACTTCTTTGTGACGATGCGGTCCGAGAGCGAAGACACTCTCTTCATGCGAACGTGAGAGCGAGGGCGAGGCGCCGGAGGTGGGGGCGCCGGAGGCGGCGGGGCTGCTGGTGAGGGAGAACGTGGCGATACCGGAGGCTCGGGTTCAATTAGAAGGCCGGGAGGTAAAACCAGCGATGATGGACTCATTGTCCGGAGCCCGCTCCATTTAGGGGTGTAGTTACTCGCCATCGCTTGGTTGATGATGGCCTGGGCGCTCTCGGCAGAACTCATCGGGACTTTTTCAGTGGACAAGGCAGGCTGTCCCGCAGCTTTGGAGGACTTGGATTTTCTGGATGAACCTGACTCTTTCTTCTTCTTTGGTTTTTTCAGCTCCGAGACCGTTTCGTCTTTTGGAGTTTTTGTGTTTTTTCTGGACTTTTTCGAATTTGTAGAGGCCACGGGACCGTTGGTGTTGTGAGCAAGCAGTTGTGTAACGGTGGCTGGGTTCTGAGCTGCAGGTGTGGAAGGAGCAGGAACTGACGTGACGCTGGCGGCGGCTGGCGGAGCCGTCATACTCCCAGCTGCGGCCAACGTGGCTGAAAGAGCATTGCTCTGCAAAAGGCTGGCGATCTGGGTGACACAGTTAAAAGATGGAGAGTGAGGGGTGGGCAGCTGGAAGGTGTTGCTCTCGGGGTTCTTTACGAAGATCTGCCCGAGGCGGTTGACCAGCAGCACATGAGGAGTGGGATCGACATTCGGACCGCCTACCTCCTTCACTGTGAGGATGGCGTGGCCTGGTAACGCCTGGGGCAACACCTGCTGGTGGGGTTCGATGGCTGGCCTTGGAGTGGAGAAGTTGATGGAGATGGTGTGACTGGGCGTGGCTTCCTTCTGCACAGTGGAGGAGCTGAAACCGTTTAGGACTACAGGAGCGGAGGTGGTCTGCAGCGGCAGCGTGGCGGCTGAACTCTGCAGCCCGGGAAGAGTCGATACAGAACCAGAGGAAGAAACAGCGGTGACAGAACAGAACGGCTGTGTTTGAGTGGAAAACAGAGCTGCACAGGTTTCAGTTGGGGAGCCAGCCCCTAATGCGACTGGTAGTGGTGGGTCATTCTGAGGGTCGTTTAGCTGCGTTTGGCTAATAGCTTCTACAGGAGTGAGGGTTGTTAGCTTAGCAGACAAAGGTTCGATGCAAGGGAAGCTGGGGGATTCTTGAGGTACCGTCACGGGCTGAAGCGTAATACTGGTCAGAGGAGGTTGGCTGAAATCCGGTAAACAGGAATACACCTCAAGAGAATCTACGAGACATTGCGAGGGGTTTTGAGCGTCTGTAGACAAAAATGGGGAGGGCTGGAGGAGGCCTAACATGGGGCTCTGATTATTTTCGGCTGAATCCAGCAGATTAGATGCTATGTGGTTCATCAAAACAGCAGAGCCCTCAGCTGAAGAAGCCAAGTTGGGACCTTCAGACTCAGAGTTCTGGACTTTAGAGGTTGAAGGCTCTTGACTTTCAGTTTCTTGCAAAACTGGAAGTAGTTCAGTAAAACTTGAGCATTTCTCAAGTACAAGAGGCGCTTCAGAGGCAAAACCTAAACTGGAACTGGACAACAATTCCTCTGAATATGATGTCCCAGGCACCTTAGTGAGTAATTTTGGAAGAGACTCAACAACTGGAGAAGGAAGTATAGAGTCATGATCTACTGAAGGAGTGCTTGCGGTGTCACAGGACAGCGGTGGACATGGGGTAGGGTTATCAGTCATACTTTTTCTGGCAACTGAAGGTTCTGATTGCTTATTATCAAATGACAGATTAGCTAATCTTGAGCTGTTTATAATTTTAGGAGGACTTTTACTGTTATGGGTTTTTCCTTGCATCTGATTTTTCCCGGGTCCATCGACTTTCTGGGCATCATCAGTAGCTGCTACACTCGCGTCACTCTCAGTACCATCATCTATCCCATCCAGCTGAGCCAAGGGCCGGGTAGAAGAAGAAGAGGAAGGAGACTTGGATCGATCTTTGGATACCGGGCAGGTGACTACAGTACGTGAGAAGTTTAAATAGTGCTCCATATCATCATCCGAAGAGGTGCTTCCCAGGTCTTCCTTTGCTGAGGCAGCAGAACGTGGAAGATTTGGAACGAGGGGTTTCCTCTTATGTACTTCTTTCGTTCTTCCCCAAAACTGCTCCGAATCGTCACCTTCGACCACTATCTGCCCCCCGCAGTTCATAGCCACTCCTTCGTTCAGAAGCGTTTCTTCAATCTCGAGTTCTGTCCTCATCTCTTCACCCAGACTCATACTGGAATTTCGGTGAAAGGAGCCGTAGGGGAACTGGTCGTCGTTCTTGTCTAAATCTCCATGGGGCGAAGCACCGTTGGTTGGAGAGACGTCCTCAGGCTCTGGTGAAGCTAAAAAGTTGTGCGGCACCTCGACGGAGTCTGAACCACTCAGATCAAACGACAGGCGGTTTCTGGGTAACTGCTGCGTGGAGGCTGTGCTGTCCTGCCAGTGAGGCTGAGGGAAGAACGAAGTGGAGCGGACTGAGGGAGCGTTTCTACCTCCGACTGAACGGGATGAGTTCATCAGGTTGTCTGAAACACCGAGCGGAAACAAGGGGGAGGTGGGATGAGCAGATTTGCTAGCACGGAGGGTAATGGGTCCGGTTAATGAAGCCACGGGAGAGGGGGACATGTGACTCCTTAGGGAAGCGGTCTGTGAGTGTGGGCTGTGTCGGCGAACTCTTCGTGTCTCTTCCAGATCACTAATGGTCAAGATGTGGTGAGGTTTTGTCTGGATTACACCTAAACAGAAAAATGAGAGCATTGGACTATTTATTTTTCTGAGTAGTTTACAAACATTTACATGTGATCTTTAGAAAAATGAACAGACCTGGGCTTGGCAGAGGACGGGACAATCCTCCAGCTGGCCTCCGATGAAGGGGATGATTGGGAACTTTTGGCTTTGTACCCTGATCAGACTTTGTGGGAACACCTGGAACAAGAGACTCCTCTGCAGGGAGGTGGGCTTCTGTTTCCTCAACCTCCTGGGCTGCACACTCTGAAGATTCATACCAAACATTTGAGACCATATAAGCATCTACTATCCTGCTATCATTTGCACAATTTTACACATTCTTGTTCATTTTTACACATTTCTTAGGACAACTGCATATTTTTTCCTACATTACACATTTAACGTTACTGTAGAATTTGTTTGTTTTTTGTCACTGCTATCTTTAAACATATCTGCATGCTTCTGTTTTCCAGCTGAATCTTCCCATTGAGGGTCGGCAGAAGAAATTAAGTTTCTATTCTGCTTAGGAAAACACTTTTTCATCACTACATCACACACCAGGTAGCTGACGTGGGCTGTGAGCAATAGTGTGGTTGTCGCCTTGGTCAGGCATTTCTTCAACAGGCTTCTCTGGTACGACAGGCCGGACCTCCCGAATTTTACATGTGTATCTGCACCGTCGTAGAGGGTTCAATGTACTCCAGTACCACCGGGAACACCTGGAAAATAAACACATGTTCTAAAATTATTACACCATTAATTAATTCATAAATTAGTTATGTATACAAGGATTATGAAAAGAACGCAAATGCAGCATTCAGGGAAGCTCTTTTTTTGACCTGGGAGAGAAGGATGGAGACACACAGTCGGAGACCGAATCATTGGTTTTTGAAATTGATAGAGGGGCTGGGGCATACAGACAGACATAGAAGTTATGTAAGCTCAGTGTTTTGGTGTCTTGTGACACGTTTGTGGATTCCTTAGTGAAAATTTTTTCACTAAGGAAATCATATTTTTTTACAACTTGAATTTTATGGTTTTCAGTGACTGGAGACTCAATGTGCAATAACAGTATATCCCCATGAAACAAGTACACACAGTTCAGATTGTACTGAAAAAATTATGCCACATAAGGCAACATTAACGGTTTTTATAAATTAAAAAAGGTAAAATTATTCAAAATAACCATATATACAATGGACACCATAGTCCTGTCATAAAATTTTCAGAGGCTGAATTTTTGATCTTCGTTAGCTGTTATGTCAAACTGAAAATTATGAGTAATAAAAGTTTTAAATATATCATTATGCTTGTGTAGTGATTCTACATAAAACAAGTTTCAGTGAATTATATAAATGACATCAATTGTTCATATCATGTTTTGATTTCTTGAATTGTACCTCTATATGCTTTTATTTGATTTATTCACCTATTTATTTTAACTTGCATATTTTTGCAGCAAATTTGCTGTCCAGATACACTTAAAAGTTTAAAAGGCAAATTGCAACTTACTGAAAACCGACAGGAAACAGTTTGCCTTTGTTAGCAGACAGTTCAGACAGCATACCCAAATTGTCAATCTGCAGAGAACCTGCAAAGAAACAAGAGGAATATCAATTCCCAAATTAGAAAAATATAGCCAAATAACATCAGGAAAGCAACAAGATCAGATAAAAATAGAACTATTTACCAATCATCACATTGATCAGTTCAGGTTCTAATCCAGTCAGGAACTTTCTACGAAGGCTGATTCCTTCAAAATCAACATAGACTCTGCGGTTTACTTCAAACTCTTGGCCAGTTATCATCTGTACAACAGAAGAAAGTTACTTTAGCGCCACAGGTCGAAATGGTTGCAGCATCCAAAAGGAGACATTCAGAGAGGTCTAGAACTTACCCTGCCGGTGATGAGATGTCGATGTTTGTGGCAATAGACCTTTTTATCATCCTGGAACACACATTGCCGCGAGCGCGCACACATGAAATGGTAGTTGCTTTGACATGATGTCAGGCAGCAGCCCACTGTGGCACCGGTCTGATTACAGCGCTCACACCGCTGATGACATTAAGAAAGATGGAGAAGAACAAAACATAAAGCTGAGTCAAGAACTGCAAACAGTTAAATCTTTCCTACAAATAAATATATCAGTTTGCTGGTCTGCATATACACAGAGATTTCTATTTATTTTGCTTCAGCACATTTACAAATTTACTGACCATCAATCGCCCCCTTGTCACAGCGCTGTGCACATGCAGCAGAGAGCCATTATCTTCTTCAAATACCTCAGCAGACCATAAACAGCAGTTGACATGGGCCCACTCATTCTGGCCCAGGTAGAGCAGTCTGCCAGCTTCCTACAGGAAAACAAACACCGAGCACTAAGTTACCTGGTAACACAGTTAGAGCAGCTATACAAAACAATGATGCAAAATATTGCATTTCCTACATTGGGTTTGAGGTCTCCATATTTTTGGCACAGAGAGCACTGCCTTTCATCGTCTTTAGACCACCCTGTGTCCAAGTCAGCTTTCGAAAGTCTACCTCTTTTCCCTATGAAAACCACAAATATGACCACTTTGAGCCCCAAACACTCACAAACCGTCACCGTGACCTCAGAATGACAAACTTGCCTTTGAGTTTGGCTGCTCGGCTATTTTTGAAGTGGTTTTGGCTCGCTGTTTCCCCTGACATGGGGGTAGCTGCCTCCTCCTCCTTTATGTCCAAACTTTGATGTCCGTTGTCATCCTGAAGGAGGCTCAGCGGAGGTCTGGACTCCTTCCTCTCCTGCCACTGGGCATAAACATGCTCTGTCGTGGGAGGGTGAACAGCTGTCGACAGCATCCCTCTAAACAGAGACCAAAAACATATCAAATTCAACTTGCAGTCATGAAAATACTGAAATGAACAGACAAATACATGAAGACTGAAGACAGTAAGTCTCGTTTTAAGGTACCAATTTATGACAAAAAATATATAATCACTACTCACGCTGGTACTTCTCTGGAAGAAAGGTTCCACAACTTTGGGTCTTGGCTATTAAACCAGTTAAACACCTCTTCAAGGAGCTAAAGAGAAATACAATTTTCATTTCCATTTTTACACAAAAGTACAACAATACGGACCTTTTTGCGTTAAGTGCAAAACAAATCCCCCTCTGTATACGATTAAAGGAAACTGAAGTAAACTCTGCAACTTGCAGTACCTTTAGGTAGTAAGAGCGTGCCAGGGCTGTGGGTCTTTGCTCCTCTGGGAGATGGTCTTCTTGCTCCAGCCTTTTTCGTATGACCTGAACCACATCTTCATGGAACGTTTTCTATTCATGACAACAACACCGAGATTCATTTAGCCACGAATGTTACCAATTATAGTTTACGCACGCGTGAAAATTCTTAACATTCAGAACATTTGAAAACAAAACAATAAACATAGGCTTTATTGTCTGTATGTTGCATAAATCACCAAATGAATCAATTATCCAGATTGTGGCTTCAGACTCTTCAGGACGTCAAAGGACTATTTTACAGATCATTCGAAGTATGGATCAATCTAAATCTGTTTTATTATAAAATCTGTAATATCACATCTGAACTGGATTATCATGCGTCAGAGCTGGTACATAAAATAAAAAAACAACTTATGAAGTGTTTTCCATAAGCTCAGCAGCAGAGACAATCTGTATTAGGGCTGGAGGGATGTAAGGATCTAAAAAATGCTTTTTTAGTTATACGATTATAAATTGTATGATGATTTATAATCCTTATATGATGTTCACACAACCAATTGCATTTTTATAATATGACTCAGCTAGATGCGCTTCTTCTTCTTCCTCTATGTTCAACATGGGAAAAAAACAAAACTATAAGTAAGATGTTGAAGTTATTGGTCAGTAGTAGAACAGTCACCTGAAAATCAAATTACAAATAAAACAAATGTAAACAAAAGTGATTTTTTTTTTTTTTTATCATTAATCAAACGGGTCATCTCAGACGAGTTGCAGCAGATGTTACCTGAAGGCAATGAAGAGAGGCAGGGATGTTTACAGAACCAAAGACAACTTTGAATCAACTTTGTAAGATGTTTAGGCTTCACTACTTGCAGAGAAACGCTACAAGAGCAACACAGTCCTCCAGCTGATACTTGTTGCAGCCGTTTGTGAGTAAACATACCACTAAACGGCCAGGCTTGTCTATTTACCAGATTACCAGCTGGTCAGATTTGTTGGGACGGGCAGCATTGTATCAGAGTATCTGATTACTCTCGGTTTAGCAGCCAAAACAATGAACACCATGGTTTGTGGCTCTATGAAGATGGTTAACTTCCACAATAACAGACTGTTCCACAATAACAGTCTGTACTATGTGAATAGTACAGACTGGAATTTATGCTGGACAGACATTAGAGGAGATATTATGAATGTGTATGTTACAGTATAATGAAATGATGAAAAATTTACCCGCTGCTATAAATAAAAATTCTAACATTGACGCTTAAGTTAAATGGATAACTGACGAATTTCTAAACAATAATGATGCATGATACAAAATGTTCATACAGCTGTAGATGAGTGATGCTCCTTCTGATTTGAAATTAAAACAAAGTGTTCTGAATAAGACAAAAGTGTCTCTCGTCTGGAAATGGGCAAAATGTTAGAAGTTGGCAAAACTGATCAAACCAATTAGCACAACTAACCGTAACTAACCATAAAAAAGTAGATTAATTTTAAATTAGAAAAAAACAAAAACAGCAATGTGAAATCTTTGTCCGATGACAAACCAATAAAAATTGGAAAATTTCAGCGGTGTTTATCAACACCAAACTAGAAGTACTTCCAACCACCTACAGCCTTTGAAAATAATCTTTTTAACCCAACGAACGGCACTGAAGCTAAAGCTTTATTCACCCTGATAATTGCATGCTATAAATGCACAACCATGCAATTTCCAGAAGAGTCTGTGCCATTGTTCATTCAAAAAAAAAAACACATGAAAAACCAAGTATTCCACAACTTTTTTTTAGGATCTGAAAGGGTGACAATTATCCATGAAGTGAAAAGCTACCTGGGCAAAAGCAAAAGTTGAGGCTTATGAGAAGAAAATATTTGCAGATGTTTCCATGAGAATGCCAACTTTTGCATCGTAGAAAAGTCCCAGATGAATTGCAAAATACTCCAAAAATCCTCTGACTTGACAGAACTCAGTATGTTCAAGGTTTAAACAGAAGTCCAAAATGTTTGGACAGGCGGCCAAGAGAAACCTTTGCAGTTCTAAGGTGATGATGACATAGAGTTGGGTTTGCAAAATTAAACCACAAAAAAAATCTTTAAAAAAAAACAAACTCTTGAAAGTAAAACACTGACATGTGGGAAAATCCCACAGAGTCATGGTTGCGTAAGCATATTTTAATATAAAAAAGTTTTTTCATCACTTCTGCAGAAAATTGTCATGTCTTTTATAGGTCATGGTTACTGATATGGGTTAGAACCAGTTGAACTTTGAGGAAGAGAACATCTGCCTTCGAAAGCATCTGATCTTTATATTGTAGGTAACAGCCGTACAGTTACCAAGAATTTATACCGATTACTTAAATGTTGACCTTAAAAAAAATAATAAAAATGACTTCTGTACTCACTAGCGTAGTGTACAGGCCTTTGTCAAACTTTTTGCCGACGGCTCTGAGGTCACAGGCCGGCTGGTTTTCAACTCCACTGTCAGGGTCAACCCACTTTTCACACTGAAAGAGAAACAGGTTTCAGTGGCTTTTCTGTCCACTTACCAAGTATTACACCCTTTTTCAGAACAGAAACAGTCTAGCACAATTTAAATTCAAACATATTTTAAGCAATTTAAAAAAAAGCCCTTATTTGTCACATGTTTCTCTAATAAAGGAGGGGAAGTTGGTCCACTACCTGAGAGCATGTGACAAGGTGCTGGGTGAGAGTAGAGGAGAGGAGGCAAGCCAACACCTTCTCCACGCCGGCTCTGAGCTCAATGTACAGCAGCTCCCTCCAGGCGCTGGGCTGGGTGACGCTGCACGGCCGACAGGAATACACCACGCTTTCTGGCAGGCTGGACAGGATCTCGTATAGCTCATCTGAAAGGGTTTACCAGTAAATCAGGGTCAATTTTAAACCGGCTCTGTCTTGCAAACATATCCTTAAATTCACAACCGCTCTTAACATTCTTAACCTACTGCCATTTTAAAATAGCCACGTCAAAGTCCAGACCAAGCTTTCTAATCCACTGCACAATGACTTTAAAACGGATGTTCACTAAGCCCATCACGATGCATGATAAATTAAAATGAGCTTGATCATTTCCATGATATATTCTGAAGGGTAAATTGTTTTCAGAGACTTCATAATCCATTTTATTTATGCTGTGTGTGGTTTTAATTTCCATTTCATTTATTATTTTTGATCGTTGTGTTTTATCTTAGATATTTAAAATATCTTCCAGTTCGAGTGTTAAACTGTAAGTTTGTAAAGAACGCTTATTGAGAGTGAACTTGCATTATTATATCATTATCGACAGAGTGATTACCAGCTGACATTACGTTGCATCAGCAGCCACTCTGCTGTGCATCTCACCTTTAAAATGCTGGTGACAATATATTATTCTAACTAAACTATTTACGATTAGGCTAATAAAATAATTTGCAACTCCCAGCGAGTGCAAGTCACCAATCTTCGCCCAGTGCAACTCCTGCATGCAGCTTTACCACGTCTGCAGTTTTCAGAAGTTTTATCTTTAGAGCAGCATCTCTGTACCTCACATTACATCCTGTTCAACCCACCGCATTTTTAATTTCTGAAGACTTAGTTTATCACCTGCCTCGATGGATACAGCTACATCTTCATTTTCCCTCCAATTGTGACCAAATTAAGATTATTTTTATTTTACTTTTCCCTTGCACACTAAATATGAATTCTGTTTTTTGTTCTATATTAAAAACGTACATTTTATGAAAACAGTATTGCGGTGACCCTATTGCTCACCATGTATATGTTTGTCTTATTAAGAGGAACTGAACGTATTTCATTAAGAGCTGATGATTTTTCAGTGAACAAATTACTTTTACATTGCTAGAAAGTAATGTCCGACGTTTGAGCCATTTGCTCTCGTCATTTATCGACTCATCTGCACTTAATGCTTACGGGACAATAAGATGCATCTCATTCCCTAATGTCAATTTTGTAGCATAACTTATTGTATCACGCTGTGTTAAACAGTTGTAGTACACTGCTAGCTAATGTTGAAACAGCAAGTTACATGTGGGAGAGTGTTTAAAGCTCAGCCCGGCTCTGTCTGCAGCTAAGTTGAGCACTTAGCTGCAGACAGTGTTTATAAATAGTCCCTCTATTAACAATGTGAAAATGGTCTAAAAACAACAGTTTTATGGAGACATACGCCAAGAAAGCCGATGCTTTAACTGCTGCAAACAGTAGTTCTACAAAATACTGGCACCTTTTCAAAATTTCCTTTGCAAGTAAAATTATTTTTTTTTACAATTAAGCACTATTATTCTCAGTCGATCATAAAAAATCCCAGTTAAATACAGTAGTTTGAAGTTGTAGCTTTAAAAAACATGACATAGTTTGAGGCATGGCACAGTCTATGAAAATCAATATCATTTATAAACACTAAAATATGATTTCATCCAATAAAAATCACCTGTTAGATCCTCACACTTGGCATGTACCCAGTGGTTACAGGAGCCGCACTGCATCATCTGACTATCGTAGTCATTGTCTTCGTAACACTTGAAGCAGATTGGACAGTAATTGCCTGAAAGAAAAAGACACATGACCAGCAACATGAATGATTACGACTGAAAGCAGCAGCTGGTTAAATGGTCAATCAATGTACTGGCAGAGCTTAACTCCCCCCTCACCCTGGTCGAAGAGGTTTGAACAGTCTGGACAGAGGCCCTTGTCGTGGTTCCAATCAGTATCCCACGTTTTTCCTGGTGTCACACCGCAGCTTTTGCATCGGATGCAGGTTGTACAAACCTACAGGAAAACATCATATTAGCTGGGAAGAAAAAAAAAACCTAAAAGTATTCAAGTCAAAGCTTCCTAAAACACACCCAGGCCTTCCTCTTCTTGTTTTGCTTGGGATAGTTCGGTCCCAAACAGGAAGCATGATAACAGTTCTGGCATCGATCACACTCCAGTAAAGGCTGTGAAAACAATGTGAAGACAAAAATAATGGGAAAATGGTCTTCTTAGAAGTTCAGCAGCTAAATAAGCATTTTCACCACTCTGTACCCTAGAGATTTTGTTCTTCCCTCCACACACGTGGCAGAACTTGCAGCGCCTGCAGCACCAATTTTCCTTATTCTCCTCTGATGGGCGATCCGCGGGTTCAAGGCAAAACTGGTGGAAGGGTTCACAGCATACTTGGCAGTACAACATCTGCAAAAATAAAGAAAGTACACTCGCTTCAAAAGAAAGTTCCCCAATACTGCTAGCATGTGAACATTAAACACAGCTGTCATATGTTTACCAGCGGACACAGACGCTAACAGTTTCCTGTTTTCAAATTTAAACAGAGCAGAAAGCACTGAGCAGTCACCTCATGTTGTCCTTTACTGGCACAAAGGAAGCAGACGTAGGGAGGCATGACAGGTGCAGAGGTCAATATACTCAAACCGCCCATATTCCAGACATTCTCCAAAGTACAGTCCTCCTGAAGGTGAGAATAAATAGCAACAATTACATTTGTTATAAGTACAGCAATCGCCACTGATCAACGGGAATACATATTGCTTAAGGGTACAGTCAAATTAAAGCATTTGTTTGCAAAATTGTTTCCATCAGACTAGAATATAATTCCTATTTTGTTTTCAGGAGAAGTCCTGAAGTCAATACTTTGGTCATTCGAAAGCAAATACTGACCCCTACTGGGTATAGATTGAATAGCATTATCTTGCTAATTGGATTTCATAGGTGAATCTCAATAAATGAAAATACTACTAAAACATGATGTACTACAGTAATCTTATTTGGAAATTGAAACACATACTGTACATGTTCATTCAGTTTTTCAGCAAATTGAAATATGACAGAAGTGTAAAGAAAAAAGTAATTAAAAAAAAAAATTTGGTTACATTGTATTCAACAGTGGATGAACAAGAATAAAGAGAATGGGAACACATGCAAAAACTGGGCTGGGGCCGGGAATCAAACCGAGGACTCTAAACTCTGTGTATGGTGCACCTGCTCTTGGACTCAGCTGCATAATGCCCAAAAAAAATATTTTTAATAAAGAAATTCTACGTTACAACTTTGTTATGGCCAACATAATCTTGGGGAGAACTGCTTACTTAGAAGTTGTCAAAGAGACTGTTTCTGTAGCAATGGAAAGTTGATTGGGAGTAAAAAGTAAGGTAGCAAAAGGTCCATCTGCACTAGAGATAACTGGAGCCCTGCGAGGATTGTGAAGCAAAGGTCCTTCAAGAGTCGAAGGACCTTGTAGACTAACAAGCTATAGCCTGCTCAACATGCTTTATACCGAAGTTGAAGAAGCCTGGGAACACTGGGCCAGTGGTAATACTTATAAAAAGAAAGAAAGTTTTACATTTCATTTGAAAATCAAGGACCCAGAGCCTGA
Organism: Girardinus metallicus; assembly: GCA_903067095.1. NCBI lineage: Eukaryota > Metazoa > Chordata > Actinopteri > Cyprinodontiformes > Poeciliidae > Girardinus > Girardinus metallicus. Next base: position 23,916 of record CAEGAE010018895.1, on the reverse strand, counting down.
CGGACGAGTGGAGAGAAAGACAATCAAAGCTGTTTGAGGTCGAGTGTGAAGCTTCCAGTCGGGAAGCCACATTATCTGTTGAAATAGATCCACTGCCTTTCATCAAGTCCAAAGTCAGCATGGCAGCCTACTAGAAACTTTAACAGCCGTTCAAGCTTTCTGGAGATGCAGCTTTCATTTTCCAGCAGGATTTAGAACCTGCTCACACCACCAATGACACCAATGACATTACCCTGGTTAATGACAAGGGTAATGACCAATCAGATATCAAATTCACCTGATCAAACCTTTACAGACAATTTATACATTGTCAGGTTGGCTGAGCGCTGCAACCAAGCATGGAGTTCATATCCTCCACAAGACATGGACAGAGTTTTTATTTCTGCTCTAATGAAACTGAATTTAGGGTTTTCATTTAGTCTTCAGAATAAGAAAAATAAAAAAAGGTTAAAATAGATCCTTCTGCTTAATCAATTTATCTATGCATTTTACTTTTTTGAATCAATTAACATGTACCTGTATGTTTACATTCTGTAACAGCCCATGCGGAATAGAAACTGCCTAAAGACAGCAAATATAAGAAGCTTATTCTTAAAAAAAGGCAATTAATACTGTACTGCAAGAAGAAATTTGTCTCGACCTTAAAGTCCACTCTGATTTTGTGACTTGGTTTAGAAGACTCGACTTCTCGCTCTTCAAATCCATGAGCAAGGGCAGCCAGGACACTGGGAGGAGTCTGCTCCAAGGGAACCTGAGATGAAAGAGCCTGAGAGAGAAAGCCAACATTAAGACTTAAACATTTTTCTCTTTTCTTTTTTTTAAATAAAACTTGCCTTTAATAACATTTTAAAATATGACTAGAGAGTTGAAGACATTCAGAAACTTCTGCTTTGCAACAATTGAATTAACAAAGTAAATAAAAAATCCAGCAAGTTCAGTGGCAACCATTGTGAGCCAAAGACCTTTCAGGCTGTAATTAAGCCTTAAAGGGACAGTTTCTGAATTAGGGTTTTATCACAAAGGTCAAAAACTGTTAATATCAAATTTGCAGTTGATGATAATTGGACAGCTGTATTTAGTGTAAATTCAGAATTTTGAACACAAAGATCAAAACCGAAGTAGTTTTTACCATCTTGAAGATTAAAACTGTAGTTACTTTGTATGGGGGTTGTATATATACAAAAACAGACAGGACGTAGACGTAGGAGGTGATGTGGCACCAAACATCTACTGAGAAAGGACAATGTAAAGATGCAGTAACCAGTCAAATAAGATCAATTCACTTATTTACTTAAACCTTTATGGCGTTTAGCTCGTTAAACTGCTTTCACTTTCATATTACTCTGACAGAAATGTTCTGTTCTCAGTACGTTTCACACAGGAAGACCATTGGTGGCACACAACCTTTTACCTCAATTTCCTGTGTAAATGATCCTCACAGGGTTTCCGCAGGTTTCACCAACTCAAAGACTTTTAAGACTTTTGTATGACGGAAACGTACAAAAAAAAAATGCATATTATGTTATATATTCATGTGCATGTATAAGCAATGAGCATATTTGCTGAAATATGACATTTGCTTACTTTAACGCACTTTGTTGAGTCGTTGGCTGTTGCATGCCCCGAGTCTGGACTGTATTTTACCAAATTGACTCATCTGGTTAAAAATCTCACATTAGCAGTTAGATTCATCCTCCAAAACCAAATGTTCTAGTCTTAACCTGGATGAAGCCTCCAAAAGAGCCAACTACAGTAGTCCAGAGACGATCTGAGAGTTTGGTTTCTTATTGCTCACCTTCTCAGGTTTCCGACGAACCTGTGGTACCCGATGTGAACTGGATTTACGGTGTCTGACTTCATCATCTGAAAAGTCTTCAAAGAATCCATCCAGGGAGACAAAGTCTTTATAACAGAAGAAAATTTTAATAAACTACAATATAGAGCAACTGTTGCTGTTATTAAAAGGGATTACATGTTCCTCCTTTGCTGATTCTCAGGTTACCTTGGTTGAAGCGCGGTCCAGCTCCCCTCCTCCTCGCTGGTGAGGCAGAGCTAGATAAAGCTTTGTCGTCGAGATCAGAGTCATAATCCACCAGGTCAAAATAGACTCGAGGCTTCACCACACGCTTTGGCTGCTTCCTTACTGACGGACTGTGGCCGTCTGTGTTGGGACCAGATGGTGAGTCCCCGCCACCCTCGTTCCCTTCGTCATTGCTTGAATACCCCCCGCTGAGAGATGACCGCCTCCGCTTAGACGAACCTTACCCAAGCAGGAAAGCAAAATTAACAAGCATTACAACAGACAGTACATGATAAAAAAAAAGAAAACAACATCTTTTTGTTTGCAAAATAAAGCAGCAAAATACTTTTAGGAGCCGTTCTACCGCTGAGTCGCCGTGCTTTCCTCTCTTCAATCTGATCACACCTCTTATACCTTGGGGTAAAAGCAAGAAAAAGAAAACAATTATTTTTGAAGACTGCAGTAAAAACCAACAGATACACATTTATGCTAAACTTACACACAACACTGTCGCTTGGTGTTGGGACCACCAAACTTAGGCTTGTCGAGGCAGTTGATGCACTTCCCACAGTCGTCTTCGTGGTTGCAGCCTTTGCAAACGCCACATCTTCGAGAGCGGTACCCGAATGGCCCGAGCCCTTTCTTCTTTGCAAAACTGGACGGCTTTTTCGACTTTATTGCCTTTGGATCCGACAGGCTTGGGCTGTCTGACTCTGATGGAGACCCAATATCTGCAGTAAGAGAAACGGATCAGAAGGTCATAACCTTTCACAAGCAAAAAAGATATCTATTGCCTTTTGTTATGCTAACCCTATTTGCTTAGAGACCCAAAGGAAACACTTGGGGGAGGGCGGAAGATACACTACCAAGTTTAAAAATACCTGTTGGAATTTTTTTTTTTATATATATATATATATATATATATATATAATTATTGCATTTTCATTATCTGAATGTTTTATATTTGTGAAAATGAAAAGTGTGCAATGTCTGTACCCTAATGACAAAAACAAAATAAAATGACATAAATCAAAAGTTTTTTCCACCCTTGTACCATCAGGGTCTATTATATGCAGATACTGCATAAGAACATATAGGAATACCTAACAAAATTTGTCTTTTTGTTACATTTGTATGTACAAATGGTGCTAAGCTTCATATAATGTTTGATCATTGTCATTAAGAGCCGCTGTGCATGTCAAAGAGCCTCTGGACAAAGAGCCTTCTGGGAACTAATAATTTAGATCTTTAAAAGTGTGTGTTTCTTTGCAGTTCATATCAATAAAAACATACTTGATTTTATTAAGCAAAATAATGGTGGTCATTTTATAGAAGGACATGCATTACTTTACTAACATTAGTAATCACTCTTATTATTTCACTCACTTTAACCCCGGTCATACAATTTAAGCTGTTCAAAATAACTAAAAAGGAGAAATTAACTTCCAACTATACAACACAACATTCACAGGAATCAAGACAGCATCCTATGAAACAAAATGCTGACGATCATAAATATAACAACCTTTAGTGATAGCAGATGGAGAGATGCCAGATCTTTCATGTAGAGGCAAAGCACTCAGTCGAGGAATGTCGTCAGCAACCATGGCTCGGGGCTGGCCCAGTACCACGGAGGCGGCGCGACACACGTGCTTGATTCGCGGACCTCCTGCTCGGCGAAACTCCTGGCACAGTGGGGAGATGAGCTGCGGCTGAGAAGAAAACAACAAGGTGGGTAGAACCAGACACGTTTAAGATGGATCGATGCTAGTCCCTATCAGGCGTATTGATCTGAGGACTCACTTGTCCTTGAACTGGCTCGGTCTTGACAGGAACCTCAGGACGAGGAACTTGTGCCCTCTGCTTCCTCCTCTGTCTTTTAAAAGCGATTTCTTGAGATCTGGAGCCAGCAGGACCGGATAACAGCTACGAGAAAAATAAAGAAACAAGACATTTGCTGAAACAAGGGGCAAAGCTTTGTATGCTTCTGTTAACCAGGAATACGGGATTCGTCTATAACAGGTGGGAATAAATAAAATTAAGTAGTTGTACTTTCAAATAATCGTACTGTGTGGTCTTGGATCTGAATGTGACCATCATTGAACAAAACTGGAATGAACTGGATTAGTCTGAAATAAACAGATCTGAATCCTACATGGGAAAATTCAAATTTAGAATTTTAATTCGAAAGATGTAACTCAGTGCTTCTCAATTCCAGTCTTCAGGCGCCCCGGCTCTGCATGTTTTAGATGTCTTTTCCAGAACAGCTTATTCAAATGATTGCATGACCTCTTCTGCAGCCATCAAGAACTACAGAAGGCTGTTAATCACCCACAAAATTCAATCCAGGTGTATGCCAGAAGGGAAGCATCTAAAACATGCAAGGCAGGGGGCCTGAGGACCGGAATTGAGAAACACTGATGTAACTCAAGGTTTTGGTTCTGATATTTTTTCACAATTGCTAAGCATTTTGTTTAGATAATGACCAATAATTTATATATATTTTAAAACAGAAATGTTATGGTGTAGCCTGCAGAAGAATTGTGAAGACTGACGACTTGACAGCTGTCCAGCAGACAGTCACTGACATCCTCCACTAGGAGGCCTCAAAGTGTTATTGCTAAAGAAGCTGGTTGTACACAGTGCTGCAGTCAAGCATACTGATGGAAATTTCAGTGAAAAAATGTTTTATAAAGGGGCACACGCAACAGTACAACACTAAAATTGGTATGAAGAGAGGACAATGGGTTACAATTGTCTCAATAATAATTTGCAAACTCATGTTACCTGCTGGTATTAGTCCACCGTTTCCTCAAGTCCAAAGGTCTAAGAGGAAATTTAAGAGCACTCAGTGCTTCGCTCTGCTGACAAACTGTATAGAGTTGTTGGGTTAAATTTTCCAGCAGGACTGAGCACCTATCCACACTGTCAACGGCACTGACACATGATTTAATAACCTTGGTATCACTAAACTCAATTGACTCAATCTCTAAAGAGAACCTGTAGTATTTTCAAGAGGCACCAGACCCAACAATGCAGATGAGCTAAAGGCAGCTTTCAAAGCAACCTGGGCTTCCATTGCACCTCAACAGAGCCACAAGCTGATCATATCCAGGCTATACCGCATTGATGCAGTGATTCATGCAAAAGGAGGCCCACTCAAATATTGAGAGTATATATTGAACAGTACATGGACTTATGTAAGTTGACATGCCTAATTAAAATTCCTTCTTTATCTTATGTGACATTCTAATTTTCTGAGGCGTTAAAAATAGTTTGCTTTTATCTTCTGTAAGCCGTAATCATCAGAATTTTCACACATAGTTTGTTACAAAATCCATTCCATACTATTCCAAATTCAAGTTTCAAGATTTGTTGGGTACAACAAGAGCATTTAACACCAAAATTAAGTATAACTGGTAGAGAGCAACCTTAAATTAGCTTGTCTAAACACAAAACATGTGGTCCAATGCTTCTCTTTGAAATCAAGGTGATACTTTGTAAATCGAAGGACACACACAGCAGATCAATGAGATAAAAGCACAGTGCTTATTAAGCATGATTAGACTTGTCCAACAGAAAAAAAGGAACATTTTGCATGGAAAAAATAATGTTTGATTTTTCCTTACATGGGAAATGACAAAAGCAAATTTCAGACATTTCCAAATTGAATAGGCAGTGACTTTTGAACTTTTCCTCACATAAAAAAATAATTAACAAAAATAAACAATTGAAATATATCAGTGTAGTGAATCTACACAAATTTCAATTTTTAAGCTCAGTTACTGAAATAAATTAACTTTTTGATTATATTGTAATTGTCTTTAAATGCACAAATATAGACCATTTCTTTATGCTAAAAAATGCATTTGTGATTTTTAACCTCACCCCAGAAGACTTGAGTTGTTTCTGCTGGTCGATTTTAATAAGCTGAACCTTTGCTTTCCTGAGGAGATTCAACATTTTTTTATTTGCACTAGTGAGGCGTGCCCTTTGTGGCGCTCCCTTCTCTATGTGTCCAAGAGGAACGCCTTCGACTGTGCCTGACTTCTGTACCGACGACAGCGCTTCTGTGAAAACAAAAACATAAGTGCTCTATTAAACGCCTTTATTTTAAATATTTATCAGAATCATGTCTAATTATAATTGTCTTACTTGAGTCCCGCAGGGCAGTGTCTTTCACTGCCAATGCTTCCTCTGTGCATGGCTTCAATGCAACAGAATTAGGAGACCGAAGACTGACGGAAACCTTTCTCACCACTCCTGGACTATCCAGGTCTTCGATCTTGATCTTGGACTTTTCCTTGTCTATGCCTGTGTCCCGCTGTCTCAGACTGATGCTCATGACCTCGTCGTCGAGTCCCTCGGCTAAATCAACAGGAGGCAAAGCGGGTTTACTCACGGGCTCGAGCTCTTGTGTGATTTTGCTTTTTGGAAGTCCCAAAACGGGCTTCTTTAGCCTCTGATAAATCTTCAGGTGAGCCGCCTGCTTGTTAAATTTGGGTGGACTCTTCTTTTTCAGAACTTCCAAGAGGTCCGATGATGGTTCTGGGAGCTTATCCGCTGGGGTAGATAAAAACAGATCCTCACATTTGCTCTCTGGGGCTTTATCCAGTGTATATAACTCCTCGCAGGAATCTTCAGGGAGATTCCACTTGAAGCTCGAGTTCTTTAGAGAAGGTTTCTTCTTTTCATTTTTTTCACTCTTACAGTCAAAAAACAGGCTATCGGCCAAGTCAATGCTGTCCTCCAGGTCCTGAGCTGAAAACAGATCAACATCCAGCTGAGCTTCACTCAAAATATCCTCATCATCAATTGGAAAGATGGGAGACAACGGCCTTTCTGCCCCATCGTCTCGCCTTTTCCCCGGACGAATGTTCAAGCCCAGCTGCAAACCCTTCTTTGGAGAGTGCCTTCGAGGCAACACGGACATCCCAACATCGTCCATGAACCTCTGTGGGGTCTTGATCACTCGAGAGGATCTTGCACTTACAACAGGCATAATGAAGTGCTTGATATTTTTTACAAACTTTGACTTGCAAGGCTGAACACTAACAACATCCGGGTGTCCCGAGTCCACTGGAGTGTCTGCTTCTTCTTGCTTCAAATTATCTTTCTCCATTCCCATTTCAATCAGATGGGAAATGATTTTAGACTGGGATTTGGACTTCTTAGCTCCAACAAAAGGCAGGCTTGTGTGCTTCTTTTTGTACTTTTTCTGTACTCCGATGAGTGTAGGCCCTTGGGATAGGATGGGAGCTGCTAGCAGCAGAGAACGGTCATCATCAGCGTCAAAAGTACTTTCACCTTCAGGGGATTTAAGCGGGGCAAACTTTCCATCTCTGCCTCTGTGTCTGTGCTTTTGCCGTTGGCCAATTAAGGATTTGCGTTTCTTTTTTAGTTTTCTGGAAGATTTCTTCGATGATATTAGTTCACCTGCTTGACCTGAGGTCACCACTGGCTGCTGACTGTCCACAATCTTCTCAGTGTCCAACAACTGCTGACTTTCCGCCAACATCTCACCATCTCCCAACATCTGACTTTCCTCCAATTGCTGACCTTCCCCCATTTGCTGACCTTCTCCCAATTGTTGACCTTCCCCCAATTGCTGACCTTCTCCCAATTGCTGACTGTCTATAGACTGCATGTCTGGTTCCTCTTTTACCGTTGGTTGTATCTGCTTTTCCTTTTCTTCTACAAGAACAGGCTCCTGTTTGGTCTCAGATTCTGGTTCTGCTCTCTCCTCCACTACCTGACTCACCTCTTCAGCTACAGTCTCAACATTTTCCATTTGAATAGGCTCCATGTTAATAAAGTCAACCGTGTCAGGGACTGCATCTACTGTGCTGACAGGCAAAACAACAGCCTTCTCAGCCTTCTGCTTTTTAACAGACTTCTTTTTCTTTGCTTGTTTATTATTTCTAGGTTTTCTGGGTTTGGAAGGCACAGGCAATGGTTTGGCCTCTTCAATCTGTGGTTCTAGTTTGTTCTCCAATGACTGTGGACAGACTTCATCTGCTGTTTGTGAGGGAGTGTCGGCGGCTTTTGGACTTTCCTTTTCAAGAGCTTCAGAAGTGTTTAAACTGGTCACCTGTGGTGGACCTTCGACTAAATTAGGACATGAGTTTATTGGAAGAATTTGAGGAGATGACTCCTCAGTTGAAACCTGAGAGGGAACTTCAGCTTCCACTTGAGGCTTTTCTTCTTCTTGGGGACTTTTCCTTTGCCTTCGTTTCCGAGTGGTCGCAGGTTTTTTGCTGACAGATTTCTTCTGTGGTGACTCAAGGCTTGACATCCGTCTTCTTAGCCTTCTAGAAGGAGTGGTCTCTGTATCCTGTAGAGATGACTTATCCTCTTCAACCTCTGGTGGATCTTTCAGGTTTTCCTCTTTGTTTTCAGGCACCGGGCTAACCTGCTGAATGAGAAAAGACGGCTTTGAGCTTTTATGTTTGCCAGGAGATGAAACCTTTTTAATCTGAAGAGGTGGTACCTTCCCGCAATCTGCTTTAGTGATTTCTTGCATGGGAGTTTCAGGCGCAGGATCTGCTTCAGGTTGCACTTGTAAATTTGATGTTTCCAAATCAGGGATGCTTTGGGGATCCTTTTCAACATTTTGCATGCTTTCCAGTGGGGCTGCACATTCCTGTTTTGATTTTCTTCCTCGTCCCTTTGTGATCTTCTTTACACCGGTGTCACTAGGTGGGGTCTTATCAACTTGGTTCACAGTCTCTGTTTGTACCTTGAGGGTATCTTCTACCCGTGGGGTTTGACTTCCAATTTTGACTAAGGCTAAAGTCCAAATATATTTTCTCCGTTTTTTCTTTCGAGACGAGGTTTTCCCGCTGGCCTGTGCATCATATTTAGGATTTCTGGTCTTTATTAACTTTATGCTTGGGACCCTCATTTCCTCAGTTTTAACAGGCAAACTTTCACTGGGATGTGTAGGTAAATTTTCAGATTCTGTGGCTAATGAGCCTTGGTTTTCTGGCACTGTAATATCTTTATTTAGCCTTCTGCTTTGCCTTCGTCCTTCTCTCCTCACCACTGGTTTGGCCTCAGCTTTTTGTGAAACTTCTGACTTGAGCTCGTCCAGAACAGTAGCGGGTTTAGTCAGACTTTCTGTTTCAGGTACACTGTCGGTTAAGTTATTAGAGAGTTCGATAGCAACTCTTGTGCTTCTACGAGTCACTTTTTTAACCTTAGAACCCTGCAGTGGGGCTACTTGCTTTTTCTTTAAGTCTTTTGAATTCAGTTTCTGCTCTACAGATCCACTGTCCTTAACCTTGGTCAGTTCCTTCTCTTTTGATTTTTGGTCATCAACCACAACTTTGGCAGTAGTCTGACTTACAGGCTCTGCTACTTTGACAGCAGATCTCCCACGCCTCCTTGTAGGTATGGTCGGCACTCCTTTGTCCCCAGTGTTGAGTTCATCGTCATAAGATTCGGTTTTTAACTTGATGTGAGCGCTTAAAATCTGATCACCCTGAATGTCCTTAACATCGGGCTGGTCCTGCACATCTTTCAGTTTCAACTTTTTATCTGTTTTTTTCTGGGGCTCCTTTATAGTTTTCACTTTCTTTTTGGCCACCAACTTTATTGTAATCCTCGGTGAAGCTGCTGAAGCTCTGCTCTTGGCTGACCCTTGGTCCATAGTGTTTTTTCCTTTTGAAGTTTTCTTTGAATCCTTCGCTGGTTTTGTTTCAAGAGATATGTCGTGTATTTCCTCCAGAGCTTTCACATCTTTTACAGGATCAGGTGGGACAGCCTCATCAACTGCTGGCACTTTTTGTGGTGGCTTCTCACTTTTTCTCCTAGATTTTGTGCTGACAGCATCTACTGCAAAAAAGTAAATAAATAAATACAATTATATTTCTTAAAGAAAAAAAATTGAACTCACATATACTTTACTTCTTCTGTACAGTTATAAATTTCAAAATGGTTTACCTTTGGAAGAATTTTTTTGCAATATCACAGATTCTGCAGCATTTCTTTTGTCAGCTTCAAATCCTTTGAAGTCATCACCCTTTATAGAAAATAATAAAAAATGATTAATTGCCCATATATACTTAACAATGAGGCACAGGCAACAATTAAACAAACACCAAACAAACACCAAATTTAGTTTTACAAAGAAACAACAAGGCTACAATTATGATCATTAAAACCAACATTTTCAGTACCACTGGTGTTATTTTCCTGAAGGAATGCTCACATTTTGTCTGCGCGTTCACACAAAGGGAGGGCAGATTAATGTGAAACATAATGTAGATTTAATCAATACACCAAACCAACCAGTGTGGATGGGAACCTTAGTCTGTCAGATCAAAACTTCTAGGTCAAACTAAGACAATCAAAAATAGAGGTAAAAAAGATGTGCAAATAATCCCAAAAATTGTCCAGATTCAAATACTGAAACATTTTTTATGTTTAGATTTTGATTATATGTCGTTTTCTTTGCAGCTAAACAACAAATTCACTCAATTTTAAATTTCTTGGTGCCCTTAATACACTCACCATATACCTTTAGCAGGTCAGATTCCAAAACTCATAGAAAGCAACGTGGATATTTTCAGTGATCAAAAAAGTAAAGATTACATATTTTTTCTGATATTGTGCAGTCCAGCAAAAATAAGCACCAAATTGTCCAGGAAGCTGCTCATTAGTCAAGTAGTCTGAGTAGTGTCTTCTTGATAAACCCATTATAACAGATTCTGAGAGAGTCAAACCTCTCCATACAATCAGTTAGACTAAAATTTTGCACCCACAGAACTATGTTCTCGCACCGTTTACTTTTGTAAACAGCACACTCAGATGTAATCTATGAAACATGCGATGCAAGGGAGGGAAAAATTTTGATTCAGCACAACTGAGCACAATTATGTCCATAACAGTTACAGTTACAGAAGTAGGATCAATTTCTCTGTGAATGCAGCAGCATAACTATTGTATGGTTATTACAGTTAAATATTTATTTTATTTCAAGGTAATAAGGTCGGTATTACATACTTATTAATGTGTTTTAAGAAAAATACGGAACTATGATTGAGAAAAAAAATAACCTTTAGGAGTTTGAATGGTGAAACATAAGTAGGGCAGACAGTCAAGCTGGAACAGTACATAATTGTATGTAGCTGTGATTTTCTATCACTGCATCATCTTTTCTTTGCGTTAAATAAATATACATGTACATAAAAAAATTACTTTAAAAAGCAGTTCATACCATGAATAATACCACATACTCGGTGACCACCAGGGAAATAATTCAAATTAATGTAATAGTCAAGGTCTACACCGTTTTTACAATCTAATGCAACCTCAGAACTCTGCGTTAAGTAAAACCCATGCTTTAGTTAATGATGGTCACTACAACAAAACGTTAGTCTGTAGTCAACACCTACAATGTTCTTTTTACCTGCAGTTAGGTCTTGAAGAAGATCTAATAAATAAGGATCACTCACTATTAGTTGCGTTTCAGCCCTTAAATGTGTGTGACCAACATGTGTGGCAGTGACTTTGGCACACTTCTGTAGATTCATTTAAACATGCCCTGTTTGCTAACCTTGGCTAACAGCTAGCTAACCCAAAACGATTTACTCCCTTGTGACAGTTTAGGAGCTTTATAGCCACTATATAAAATGTTATGTAACTGTTTATATGCACTTTATACTTTGCCAAACACAAGACGTGTCTTATTTAAGCAGACTTTACTAAAGCATATAGCAAACATAGTTAGCGGCTACTCTGCAGAGTACGAAGGCGCTAGCCTTCCTGCTCTTTGTGTTGGCTATTAGCAGGCTAGCAGATATTATGGCCCTGTAACGAAAGGGCCATACGTAGAATAACTGCGGCGCATGTTTACAAGTGCCCACTCTGCATTTAAAAAATATTAAGGTTATCAATTTTTTACCTTTATTTTTTATTCTTGGAGATCAACTCAGAGCCCCATGCTAATGTGACTTGAAAAAGATCTGCTGTCAGAGTTAAAGTGACATTTTGTGTTTGGAGTGTTCAAATGGAAAGCTCAACTAGGCTAACACTGGTGATACCGTTTAGCTTGAAGCTAAAGTTAACGTTAGCCTGCCAATAGGATGTTGACATTTCTCCATGGCACTAACCAGTCATACAGCGGTGGAAAGCACTCATTCTTGCGCATAGACCGATCACACTAAATGCGTCAATTTTGAATATATCACCCACTTCCTTAATGAGTACGGCATCTTACCTCTTCACTTCCACTAGAGCTATATCCAGCCTGGCCGAGGATCTTGTGGCTTGCCTCTATCCCGAGTAGACGCAAGTGCGACTGGTCTTCGTTTAACGAAAGAGCCAGGTTTGCGGGCCTTGGCCCTCCGTTAGTCACATCATCAGCTTCTGAGCTTGATCGCCCGAGTTGCCATCGCTTCTCAGAGCGCAAACGACTGCGCGAAGACCAAGGCCGACCGGGGAAACGACCTCTGGCCGTAGCAGTTCCACCTTGGCCTCCTACGGCAGCCGCGGTTGCTGATCCGCATCCCGCTGCCGCCGCCATCATTGCTTCAACAACAACACACACCGACGGCTAGCAGTTCGAGGGGGAGACAAGAGGGAAGGCGCGAGATGGGAGGGGGAGCCGCAATGATACAAGGGAAACTGAGTATTTTTTTTCCACTTAGTGGAACATCAATGGCATTTACAATAGCCATCTAAATTGAACAACTTTGTTAGCTCCAATGAAAATCGGAGCTAACATTAAAATCAAATACTGAAGCATTAAAATTTTTGATTTTTTATGGTACAGATGTAACCTACTTTTCAGTGGTGATAAAAGATTTTAAAAGCTTTCGAAATTAATTAAATAAAAGTGATAAATGATTAAATAATGATATAGTAATGAGAAAATGCCCGATAAAGATGTTTTTAACACAAAGGTGTTTTTTTTTTGTAAGATTAAAACATAACTTCATTGTTGTCTTACCATCGCAGTACAGTAGATGGCCGTATACTGCATATTTGATACCACAGAAATAGAGGAATATTGAAGAGGTGCATTTTTGTGAATTAGAATACCATAAAAAGTAAATTTATTTATTTAATTACATTCATAATGCAAACTAGTATCTTGTATGGATTAACTACACACAGAGTGATACTCTTTTGGCCTGACTCTTATGGGAAAACCTGAACTGATAGTTGTCACAAAAAGTTATTGACATTTTCCTCACTGTTTACTTAGTCTAAGACAAGAAATTGTTAAATTGTATGAACACTCATGTGACATTCCTGGTTGGAATAAAAGTTACATAAAAACGAAAATTCTGTGGAGAATGTATGAAATTGTATACTCGATGTAAAACGTTTTTGAAAGATAAAATAACCTAGTCTTCAAAAGTTTATGTTTTTCTCCCCTTAGGGTTATTTGACGTATTTATAAATTTGGGAATAAACCTTCATTATGTGCGTGTGTGTGTGTGTGTCTCCTTCGTCTGTACACTAGGTGGTAGTATTAATTCTAATACTGACTTGTGAGTACTCGAAACAGAAGAATGGTGATAAGGAAAACGACGAAGAAGAGGGGATTGAGGAAGTGTTTATTTACTCGGTTCTCATTTTCAAGAGTTATCCTTGAAGACTGTAGGTATGCCATGACGTTATTGTAAAAATATTGTTAATGTATGTCTAACATGATTTAAAAGATGTTGCCAAAAGTGGATTACGGCCATTTTTTCGAAGGTGGCGTAACTGTTAGCAAAATGCTAACGTTGCCTGAGGCTATTTCAAGTCACCTGACTGTGGTTTAGTACATTTCTAAACAAGGTCTTTGATAAAGCTGGTTTGTTTGCTAATTCGGTGGTTAGTCACCTTTTAAACGTACCATATATTTCCATGTTCCGTTTTCTCACGCTATATGTCTGTTAGCCATACCAAAGTGGCGCTAGCTCTAAACATCTCCCTGGAACTTTGTTTATTCCTTCAGCAGGGCCACTGTGCGTTTACCATGAACCTGGAACGACTTCCCAACGAAGAGAAACTCACCCTTTGTAGAAAATATTACTTGGGTAAGAAATATTTAAAAGGAACGCAAGCAGCTTTTCTTGTCAATATATAGCCGTTGTAATTGCTATAATCTCTGTTATTGAGCACAAACATGGAAACGGGAAAGGTGGATTACATATTAAGTCCAGGAGTAATGTATTGGTGTCATAGCATGATTTGGTTTCCTGCGCCTTTAATACCTGTGTTTTCTTTGTGTTTTCAGGTGGTTTTGCTCTTCTTCCTTTCCTGTGGCTTGTAAACGTTGTTTGGTTTTTTAAGGAAGCCTTTATGAAGCCACCCTTCACTGAACAGACCCAAATTAAAACATGTAAGTTTCATGGACATTTTGGTGCAGAGTAATTCAAATTAACTAGAATTTAGTTAGATGCGTAAAAACATTGGTAGGTATTTTAGCAAAATTTTACAATGGATTTTTTTTCTTAAAAACAAAACAAAAAAACCCCTGAAAGAAGAAACAACTTTTGAATGATATTAAGGTCATGCATCTAGGTTCCAAATGAAGACCACTACATAATTGTAAGGCTTGGTTTATTTAAATTAATTATTACCAGACTCACTGGTAGAAACATGCGTGCTTTTTACCGATGATAGACCATTAATGATAGCTTCTTGACATTTATTTACTTTTTTTAATCATGCGTGAACTGGTGGTCAGAGTAATTGATCTTAAAAGCTCTCTTTCTGTTTTTCTGTCTCAATGTCAAAAGGTGTCCTAGGTAAATAATATATAATACAAGTTTTAAATTAAAATACTTTCTCATTTTCTTTTCCAGATGTGAAGCGTTCAGCACTGGGTTTGTTGTTTTGGGTCACAGTACTGACGACATGGATTACAATTTACCAACACTTCAGAGCACAGTGGGGGGAAGTGGGAGATTATCTTTCGTTCACAATTCCACTGGGCACGCCTTGAGACGTTTGACGTCCGACCATCCTGGACCAAAGAGTTTTCTCTTTAATAAAGCAAAAAAAATTCAGCCTTTGTGACATTTATTACCTATGAAATGTTGATACTGTAGAACTCATAAATTTCTGTATGTTTTTAGTTTGGAGCCTTTTGTTTTCTTTTTAGTACAAGCTAACAATGTGTTGTCAGTGGATGTGCATTCAGATTTGTTTAGGTAAGAAAACTGATTTGATTTCACTGCTTTTTCTTTTTCTAAAATATTGCTAAAATGACCTTGTGCACTCAAGGTGATTTTTACTTTCTGGCCAATAAATGTTCTTAATCTATAATGTCTTTTAAATTGTGTGTACTTTTTAAGGTGGGTTTGTCACTCTTCTATAAAAGCCACAACTTTAAATAAATAAAAAAGGGATTGTGGGACATAGTTACTTCAAAGTCATAACTATGAGGGAAAAAAATGGTAAATTTGACTTTGAGAATGAGTTTCAATGTCATTTTGATTTTTACTGTCAGTCACTTGTGAGATTCAGTGTCGAATTTGAATCATAATTGAAATAAAATGTATCAATAATTTTCAGATATAATTATGAGATATAGTCATCAATTTGTTTTAATGCTGCAAGAGATACAAAGTTGCATCATAATTGTGACTTTGAAAATCTAAATTAAGGTATATCTCTAAAACGGCCTTTTTAGAGAAGGTAGGTGTCTTACCTACCTTTATGATATATTTCTTTCTGCATCTATGAGCCTCTGTTTTATTTTTCCTTATTGCTATATGCCTCTCGGAGTCCAGACAACCAGTGGCGCCTGTTATGAAACTCAATAACTTAATCCCTCCAAATGTCCCCTCTTGGCCATCATCCTGTATGAGTCATAGCATAATCAGGGCCACTTTTAGTCACAGTCATAGCTTAGGTGCCAGGTTTAGCATGGCTAACAGGGAGAACATGTGCACATAACTGCTACATGTTTGAAGAACAGTGAGGATCAACATATGAGGTGCCACCCAATGAAACCAGCTTTTGGAAGCATTTTATTTTACTGTGCTGCACTGCTTATTTATCTAAGAAATTTAAATGACCATTTATCTTCACTATATGCACTTAGAAGCTTTTAGGATGTTCCTGGAAATGCATTTTGCTAAGTAATTCTAAAGAAAATACTAAGATTTTAGGATATTCCTGGAAATGTGTTTTATTTAGTATTTTTCGAGACATTTGATCAACTTAATACTGCCCATCCTGTTATGTAACAGGTGATTGATGGTGTGTCAGGTACAGAACGCGTGCTTCTACATGTGTCTAGGACCCACTCTTCTTTTGAACTTATTTTTAGAAGGCTCCTCCCCAACAACCAACTTATCCCACAGTTGTTCTGATGTCTACACACTAGCAACAAGTTTATATTCATGTCATCGACCCAATAGAGGAGGGCTGTAACAAACACTTTAATTGACAATAAGCCAGCAACAGCTGTGTCATTCCCAAAACATACACCCATCTGAGGATGGACTGGACCCCCAAGGGTACACAGTCTGGAATGTGACAGAGGCAAGGTGCCTCAGTATGAATGCACAAGTCATGCAACTGCACTATAAAAGAGCCTGTGACAGTCAGTCACGTTCAGCACAGTCAGAGAAGGAAAACTGGAATCGGACAGATCGTTCCTCCTACTCAGGATAAGTAGGAACGTAACACCAGGGGCTGGCCTTTCTCTTTTTGCTCACTTGTTTGATCAAATATATAAGAAGGTAAGCTGCTCCTCTCTGAGCATTCATTGCGCTCCATGGAACTTTTTTGATTGTTCTTTTTAATGTTTTCTTTTCTCTTTTACTTATTAGACATGGATTTTATTGTGCCTCCCACTGTGACAACTGGTGGTATTCCATGGGAGAAGGTTTTACCTCCTCGACTCAACGGGTCTCATGGCTATTATAACTGGTCGCCATCATTACTGATTCCAGAGACTGAGAGTGTCAGCTCTGCAGAGGTAGGTCATTTCTTTAATCTAGAGTTAAAAAGAGCCAAATGCTTAACACTTCAGACAAGCATAAAATGTTACCAAAACAATGTACTGCCAATCTTTAAATCAGATCTTAGTTCAATTAAACACGTCTTATATTTCTTTTCATTAAGCACAGAAGACTGAATCAGTTAAATGCCCTCAAAAAATCTCTCTTTTGTTTACACCATGCATGCTCAAGTACATTAAATTCACACAAAATTCATCAAAGGAAATATGTATTTTTTGGGTATTCGCAACAATCATTACCCTTTTCAAAAGCATCATACATTATTTCAACTTGTTTTGACAGGTCTACTGTGATGAGATCAGATTTACAGTTCAAGTAGATGTGAAGCATTTCAACCCCGAGGACCTGCTGGTCAAAGTTGTGGGGGACTTTGTAGAAGTGCAAGGACAACACAAAGAGCTGAAGGTCTGTAACCAAGAGGAACATTTTTTTTAATCTAATTTTGACTGTATGGGTTAAAGAGCATTCCTTTCTGCACCTAATGAGAAAACATGACAAGTAACATGGTTTGCACACATTCTTCATGAGATCCTTCTTTAAATAAAACAAATGAAAGAAGGAAGATGAGGTAAGGAAAGACAGACAATGCAGGAAAAAAAATTGTAGGAAAGATATATCGAAGGATGAAGGAACAAAGGAATGCTAAAAAAGAAAGTAAAGTTAAAAGGAAGAACAGAAGATAAAAA
The DNA here is from genome assembly GCA_903067095.1 of Girardinus metallicus. NCBI lineage: Eukaryota > Metazoa > Chordata > Actinopteri > Cyprinodontiformes > Poeciliidae > Girardinus > Girardinus metallicus. The sequence goes on along the minus strand of CAEGAE010018895.1, from coordinate 6,235 downwards.
AAGGAAGACACAGTGAACAAAGACAAAGGATAGAGAAAGATGCTAAAATATGAAGGGCAGAAGGAGGCTAGGAGTAAAGGTAACCAAGACAACCTTTTTACAGATGGAATGTAGCATAATGTCTGTGAACACAAATTTTCCTCTTCGCTTTTACTCCCTCAACCTCTTACCAGATGTGGAAAAATACTAAACTGAAAATCCTTTTATTTCACCATGTTTTTTTAGAGTGTATTGGGAGCCCTGATGTAATCTTCTAGCCAGAACAGAACTTAAAATGACTGATTTATTCTTTTAAACTTGTATTTAACTGTCTCCTGGCAGAAGGAGGGCCACGGCTTTACAACACTGCAGTTTAACCGCCGCTACCGAATCCCAAAGGGCGTGAACATCATGGCGCTGGAGTCAGCTGTCTCTCCTGAAGGCATTCTCGTCATATCAGCCCCAATGCTGCAGATCGAAGGCACCAGATGCCTGACTTAACACAGAGCCTCTCTCATCTTCGCCATATAAGAAAATAAAACAGCGGCCTTTATAAACACTGAGATACAATGCAGATTTACTCCCAACAGCACACAGCGTACCGAAACACCCGTCTGTTTTGTTTTACTCCTGGCACTGCTCTGATATTCCCCGCTGTTTGTGGTTTGTATATAAAGTACTCCTCTAGTGTTGCTCATTGATCATCCACAGTATTTCAACGAACACCTCTTTGTAAATATTCCTAAATCACTGTTGAAGCTGCTATACCTTTGAGCAACATTTGTAAATGCACTATATTGTCATTGTAATTAATGCAAATAGACATAATCCAATCTGTATGTTGAAATATTATCATATAAATAAACTTTATTTCAATATAAAACAACAACAAAAAAAAAAAAAAACAGTCTGATTTGTTCAAGCCACTGCTTGTCCCTCCTGGAATTCATTCAGCCTCACGTCCACCACTCTGAAAGAAGAAAGAGGAAACATCATCTTCACAGTGTCGATTTGATGAATGAATCTAATAAAAATCCAAAAGTATTGAAAATAAAATCAGGTCAGAAATATAAGACCATAAAAAAGTAAACTTATTAAATTATAGCGTTATTTAAATCTACCTTATCTGATCTTTCACCCATTTTCTCTGTTGGCGGAGGACTTGCAACAGATGATCATCTTCAAACTCTTTTCCGTCAGAATCTGACACAAAATCCAGATGTACAGAAAATTTTTTTTGATGCTACAAGCATATGCAGGAGTTGCAAAGCAGTGTTGGAATACAAATATTTCTTAGTTATTGCCTGGACTGCAATCAAGCCACAGGATTACCTTCAGCCTCTTGAAGCAGCTGCGAAATGACCTCCAGGGAATTCTGTGTAACATTTAAAGGGACGGGGGACCCTGAAGGTGAGGAGATGTTTTTAAGAGTAGAAACTGATGAAACTGGAGTCTTCTGAGCCACCGTAGGGAACAAAACCTCTGAAACTACCTGTTAAAGTCCACCAAGAATAATACTTGATTTGGATTGCAAGTTGTAGTATTACTACACAAAACCACAAGTTCATGTTTTACACTGAACATATTAAAATGTGTACTACTGTGCAAATGTATCATTAGCTGGTGAGTGATAAGACTTAGAATAATGCTCAGCATACACATTTACTCACCTGTCCTAAGGCAGTGTGAACTGGAGAGGACGGTGGTCCACGACCCCCACTGCAGCTTTCCTTTGGAACCGCCTTGCCTTCATCATGCTGATGCTGCTCTTTTACCAACGTTGTGTTTTTTGGATTGCTCGAATTTGAAGAATCCCTGATTGAACAGCAATCACAGTAAACATGTTAACCAGCTAAAAAAAAATAATGCATTCATATTTCATTATACAGGTGGAGCATCCCTTAGAATATCTGTGAAAAGCTGACGAATTTCGGCAAATCAATCAAAAAGTGAAACTTATATTATATTAACTGTTACGTTGAAACTTTTAAAAACAGAAATGGTCCAATGATGAGGACAGTATGCTTTAAAATGTCGCTGCTAAACAAGATTGTCATTCACAGAATGTTGTATGCAAAGATATTAATGGAAGATTGAGCGGAAATAAAAACTGTAATGACCAACTAAGACTATGAAGAAGTTTTAATTCAAGCAAAAAAAACAATTGAAACAAAGAGACAGCATTGAGGGCATATCATGTAGAAAACATGGACATTCCTTTCAGTGGGATTCATTTCTGTTTAAAAAAGCAAATGGTCTTTTTGTATTTTTTTTTTGCCACAAGCCATTTATCTAACAATTTAATATATATATATATATAAAAGAAATCTCGGTGATAAAAAAAAGAAAACGTTTGTGTTTTCTGTGCTGTTATTTCTCGCTCTTTTCTCCAGATTGCATGTGATATCAATAAGAGGCACGTCATAATCATAAACTTCAACGTGTTTTAATTGGATATTATATCATAGACTGATATGTAGTGCATAATTGGTAATTGAAGGGAAAATAATAATTGTTTTTACTTTTTTTTTAGCAAATAAAAAGCTGAAATCCTTGAAATTCTATTTCATAGAATGACCAATATGTCTACCACCTTACAAAATACGATTTTCACAAAGTCTCACACTCAGAGACATTGAATAGAGTGTGAACATCAACTTTCAAGGCATAGAATCACAATTATATTTAGGTCTGGTTTTTCTTGTGCTATTCTAATACATTTACATGCTTTAGTTTAATCCATTCCACCATAACTCTGGGTCATTGTCCCATTTGAAAGGTGAACCTGTTTCAACTCTTTTCTTTTTTTTTTCTTGCAGCCTTTGACAGTTTTTTTTTTTCTTTCAGAATGACCTGTTTTTAGCTCATTAACTCTGAGAAGCTCTCCACCCTTTCCCCCTGATATTTCTGCTGTGCTCCTTGGTCTTTGTGATACAGTTTCTCTCCCAAAAAATCTCAAATGCTTTCACAAAACAGTCATATTTGTAATGGGAATAAAATACCCTTGTATTTTATTAGTTACTAAGTAGGTGGTTTCTGAAGGAAATGATTGCATTGGTGCTCATCCAGAGGTGTCAAATCAGCAGAGGCTGGAAATTTCTAAAACCTCGAGTCTTTGTTCCATTACTTCGGAATTAGGTGCCACTCTGTGTTGACCTACAGAGTACAGAGTGTGCCAGAAAATCCAAATGATCCAACTTCAACACACTGAATGCATGTGGGTTTGGCCTGCCAAAATGTACATATTTAAAGGGGCACTAATCCTTTGGGTAATTTACAGTACATTTTTATGATTATTTCTATCCACATCCAGAAGTGTTTTGAATAATATCTACCATTTTATAAGTCAATATTGCCAGTTGCAGGAACATTTAAAATTGTTAAACATACCCACTCATCAAAAACTTTAAAGGAAAACAAAGTTCTTCAAGAATCCACAGGTGTCTTCCTGGAGCCTTTGGGTTTAGGAGTCAAGTGCAAACTGACAGGTAAGGCTCAGAAACAAAGTTTAAATGCAAACTTTGAATAACATTTTTTAAGTCTAAGAGAAGATGGTAATCCTCAACAGCTCTTATAGAACAGAATGGAATCAGTGACCTTGTGGATGATTGACCGAGTTGTATTGTATATTCAGTAAGGTGACTCTTACTTGTTGTGGAGTTGCTACATATACAGAAAAGGTTTTGCAGGTCCCAGAATGGCGGCTAAACATGTTGATAGATAAAAGAACAAATTTCAGATCCTATAATATTTAACTTAAGGGAATTAACCACTTTTTTAGTTACACTAACCACTTTTTTTTTTTTTTTTTTTTTACCAGAGTTCTCTCTTACGCAAGTATCTTTACTTTTGCGATCTCTAAAGAAGAAAATTAAATTCCATAATGGAAATCATTACAGAAAGGAGGGCTGTATCATTGAATCTGGTTACAGATAGAAGTCCTGTTGGTCACATTAAGAGAGTCTCAATAAATTGGAATATCGTTAAAAAGTTGTTTTATTTCTAGAATTCCATTCAAACCATAAATTTTTCATTACACTCACTGTGATGTATTTAATTGATTTGGTCATTTTGACCAACTGACCAAATGACTGTAACATAAAAAAGGTTTTTGTTCATAAAAATCCAAATAACACTTTCCAAGAAAACTGGAATGTTGCATAAAATTAATGAAAGATATATTTAGCATAGAAATGCCAGGTTATTGTCATAATATGGCCTACAATTATGGAGAAGACTGCCAACTTGACATTGTCCTGCAGACACCCACCATAAGGAGGCTAAGTCACGAAAGGTCACTGCTAAAGAAGGTGGCCTTTTACAGAGCGCTGTACCAAGCATATTGATGGATAGTTGAGGAGAAGAAAAAGCGTGGTGGAAGAATATGCATAAAAAATATGGATAACGCAGAGAAAATAGGGTTATGAAGCAAAGAACAGTCGGGACTTCCAGAGAGATTCACAAAGAGTGGCTGTAATCAGTGCTGTCACACACAAGCACACAGCAAAAAATAACTTCATAGTATCTTTGTTTTAAGCAACTGAACCAGAGACAATGGCAAAAGCTAGGCTAATGAGAAAAAGACTGGCCTTCTGTTTTATGTTAAAAAGTCATTTTTTTAAGCTTAAAGTGAATGTTTTATTTTCTTTAGGGGTCAACATCCCAGAGTAGGGAGGAAGAGGGTAAAACAGTCATGAATCAAGTTATGTGAAGTCCAAGGAACTTTCTGATTTGATGAGTCATGTAATCTGGTTCACCATTGTCTCTCCTTTTCTAACATGCTATTTCAGCTAGCTGTGCTGCAGTACTAATAAGACCAGTTTTACATAAATTAATCAAAATCTAGAGGCCCTGGTTTGTAGTGAACTGGCAATTTGTACTGCATTTTCAGTGCATCGTTAGGAAATGTAAAGCAAGATCACAGCCCAAGATGTCCAGGTTTTTTGTTTTTTTTGATTATGAGTATGTCAAGCCAATCAAGTAAAGGTATTAGCTACAACTCAGACTAGTTCTAACCATGGATAATAAGAAGAGTTACAGTAAACGGAATAAAATATACATTACAGTAGAAGCTGGGTCACTAAAAAAAACTCTCTGAAATGCAAAGATGTTATTTTTCCGCACCGCTCATTAATTCTTTATCTTTATCATATTTTAGTGGACATCAGCAAAAGTAGAAAACACCATATGAGAGCAGGTAAAATCATAACAAAAAATCTTTTGTACGAGATTTTTTTTTCTTTACAGGAAAAAATAATTAGTCTAATTATTTTTCTTGCTTAGCTGTAAAATCCACCAGGTAATGGAAGTACACACTGTAATTATTAGCAATTAGAGCCACATGCCTCTGCAGTACATTTTAACTATTTAACAGTCAGGAAGTTCATTTAAGGGAATACATTAAAGAATTTTAATGCACTTAAAGAAAAAAAATAACACAGAGAGAAATACTTGTTACTTATTGAGACCTCATCTCTGGTGAGTGATGGCTTAAATGTACAAATTTCCCTCTCAGCAGTCATTTATCACAAGAAGAAGAAAATCACATGAAAAACATGTTTTTGCTCAGCAGTGTTACGTTTTGCTCTGCTACCGCAGAGCTCCCAGCTTCAGTTAGACTGGTTTCTCAGCCTCAACATTACGATAATTGTAGCATCTGAACATTGAGTCTCTCAGCATGCCTGCTGGCGAAAAAAAGCTTCACTTTATTCGCTTTCACATTAAGAGAAGGTCAAAATAGCCATTTGCGGATCTCAGCCTGCTGTGTGCAACTTACCTGAAGTATTTCACAGACTTCAGACTATTTTCCTTGCAAATTTTAACTATTGTCTTGGTCAGATTGGGGAAAAAAAAAAAAAGACACCCACCTTTTGGCCAGTGTCTATGGGGGCTGGGTTGAGTTTTTGAGTGGTGTTGTAGCCTATTCATGCTGTGGTACAGAATATTCTTTAAAGCACTTTTTGCGCAGAGTTCTTAGAGTTCTGGAAGTCCTGGTGCTATATGGTAAAATAGAAATATTATCTTTCATCCATTTTTTAGCACAATATATTACACATAGAATTTATTTTAAGTCTTGGACGTGTCTGTGTTTGACCATTGAAATGGTATTGGATTATTCTTGCTCACATTTTTAATTCATAAATCAAAAAATAATTAAAAACATACTAATTATGTTTCACCTCTCCTTGGGCTGCCACCTTATCGTGGTGGAGAGGTTTGAGTGTCCCAATGATCCTGGGAGCTATGCTGTCTGGGG